>JAOSYY010000002.1:6899337-6928989 GCA_025727935.1 Hebomoia glaucippe
TCCATCATGTTAGTCTAGCTGTTTTTGTTATCATGCTTCATTGATGGTTCTATTTTTAGTAAAGTAATGTATTTTGTACGAAACTAGCGTTTCATTTAGCTGTATTTACAAGATGGAGCGTAAATAAATTAGTCAGGATCATATTTTTCATCAAAAGTGTCATTAGTACTATCACCCGTCTTGATTTTCGGGAGCAGTCCCCGCACACCCTGTATTATCTATCGGCGACCCATGAACCCGCGTCAATTTTAAGACACCCTACACAGTATTTTTATGACAAAGATCAGAGTATCGCGCATAACACTTCATGATTTTTCCAACTATGTACGGTGGCACGTGACCCACACGGAACTTATAAAGTATTAGGAGTTCCTTCCACATTTAATACTCGAAATGCCTGTGTTTTTGACACTCGTCCGTCCATAAGCAGCCCGTAACCGAGGTGCAACACAAATCATATATTTTTAAATGCAACTGCGTTCCGTTCAGGACACGAACCCGGTACTCTGGCGTCGCGGTTGCTTTTTTAAATAGAACAAGCAGTCAGACAAAAAATTTATAAATTCTGTCCCTTGATAAATAATTTAAGAAAAAATAACATTTATTTATATGTATCGTTTTCAATATAACCCTTTAGTTGAAGACATCGTAGACTATTTAAAAAACCAACCTTCAATTAGGTCGGTCGATGGGACCTTATTACTCAGACAACCCGATATTAACCCTTTGACGTGTCGTGGTTTAATTGTCCCCGTTTATATTAAACGGTCCCAGACACCATTGTCATTTGTCACGTTATTGTTTTCTCACGGACAATTTATTAAAATGTCTATTAGCCTCGACATGTTGAAACAATTTTAAAATTCCTTTTAGCGTCTGATTATATATAATAATTGTTATTTCTCTCATATATTTATTTTCTTAATTAGGTTTTTTATAAAATAGATATAAAAGTAAAATATAAAAATAAAAATAGTATAATAAACCTAATCTGCAAGACCACCAGGACCGGTAATTGGCTACCGATGTTAATAAATGTTTTAATTATTATTTGTGAACATATTTTTATAATACCGAGTAGTGGTGATAAAATTTGAGTTTTTAATAAAAATTTGGCGAGAATTGAAATAGTAGTACTATACTATATGTTTATGCTTAAAGTCTCTCTGAGACTATCAGCTACTACTTGTGATAGATCCATCGAAATACCTCCAGCCATTTTGAACATAACCAGAATCATTCAGAAGATACACAAAAAAATTATTTTTTTGCAGATGACAAGGCCACGTGTTGCTGTGGCTAAGGTTTTTGTTATATTAAATTGTAATTAGTAAGCATTATCATTATTGAAACGTTTATGCTTTTAACACAGTGTCATCTATTGAATACCTACTCAATTTAGTCAACAGATATTGTCATCTGTCAGTATCGTTTGGAGCTAAAGGATAATTTTGACTCTCAAATATACAAATAAAATAATTTTGCGACTATAAATTGATAAATAAACTATCCTATCTCTTAAGTTGGAGCATAGCACTCATTTTATAGAAAAAAACGCTAAAATCTGTTCAGTAGTTTCAGAGTTCATCCCGGACAAACAACGTGACGCATAATCTAATATATAAAATTCTCGTGTCACGGTGTGCGTAATTGAACTACTCCGAAATGGCTTGACCGATTTTGATGAAATTTTTTGTGCTTATCCGGTATCTATGAGGATCGGCCAACATCTATTTTTCATCCCCCTAAATGTTAGGGGTAGTCGACCCCTAAATATTTTTTTTTAATTTTAGATATTTTATTTTTGTTTTTATTTTTTTATGATACAGCATATAGAAATGCATACAACCCCCAATTTTCACGCCTCAACAATCAACCCCTAATTTTTTATCGCAAAATATTTAGGTGGCAAAACGAAGTTTGCTGGGTCAGCTAGTTATATATATATATATATATATTCTTATAAGCGTTGTATAAATCTATTCGTAAGCATTTATCAAAACGCTCTGATTAATATAACACACATTTTTAACGTGATAATTAAATTAATTCTCGAACAATTTAGCAAGGAACTACTAAGTAGGGATATGGCTAGAAAACTGTAATTGTCTAGGTCTCCCGACTACATTATTTAAACCGTCGTTTAGCAGACATACCTATTAGCCGTGGTGAAATTAACCTCGTCTAGTTACTTATTAAATACTGCCCCTTGGATCATGCCTCATGTCAATTACGTCATTATTCTGATATTAATGTTTTATGTAATATTCATATTTTTTAATTCTCTTTAGTTCCTACGTATATTTCTCAACTACAAAAGAGTTTCTATTCAGTAGTGTTTTAAAAATGTTTAATAAACCAATAATGCCTTGGATAGTCTGTCCATTATTTCGGAAGTCGTTTCCAGGCTTATTCTGTAATAGCATAAGTGTTGTTTAACCATATGAAGGCAAGCAGTTCACATGTATTTAGCGATTCCAGTCGCCCAAGGACACTTTCAAAATTAAATCTGGGAGACGCTTTGCCAACCTTAAGACTAGTTTTTTTTTTATTAAAAATATTTTGTTATTTTAAGTGACGTTTTGTTGCCGGCCTTATTTTATAGATAAATTTAAATTTGGCCGGAGATGCCTCTTTTCAAGATATATTCTATTTATTGTCTGTAGCTGTTATAATATACTTAATGGTGTCAAGATATAATGCTTATTGGAACGGATAACCATTTGCTGTAGTTGACACGAAGACGCGTCAGTAATTGAAACCGGAGAGAATTTTTACGATTACCCGAGGAGACAATCGCTCACACAGATTTATTTTTAAACATCATTCAAAATTGAATTCAACACTCCCGTGATAAGACTCAATATCGCCACTGAAAAAAAAAATATTTCTGGAAATTCTTGTAATAGCTATCCTTGGCAAGATATGGTGTAGAAATTCGACGAACGCGTGTACAAAATACTTTACAAGTAAGTTTCAATAAAATTTAAAGCACACTGACAAAATAAATAAACAATTTATGTGTGCAAATAAACGATTTTGTCGTACAGTCGGCAGAGAAATTCGATAAATAAATACCATTTTCGGATGTTACCTTGTTCGGCGAACAAAGCTGGCAGCTATTTTGATTGCATTCCAGTTTTAAGTGAGATTTTTACTTAAATATTTCGCTATGCGGACAGGAGTTATTAAAATTCATAACCGAGTGAAATATATATTTATAATATGTTAATATTAAATATATTTTATTCCACTTTCATATGATAAAACCTGTTGATACCGGCAGTAACATATTTTTAGTAAAGTTTGTCTTACCAAATCGCATATCTATGCAAAAAAAAATCCAATATCTTCAAAACGAGAAATTAATTCTTGATATATTTAAACTGACTTCAAAAATTGAGTATTGCATATTCGCACCAACATTTATAATATAAAGTTTACTTATAGTACTTTCAGAAAGTAATTTATGGAAAAACGTAAAAAAAAGTTTAGTTACAGTTTATGAAATGATTAATCAGCCAAACCGAGGTTCACTACCGAGTTCCACGATATGTCGTGTACATTATTGCATTTCGATCACTTAGAAATTCATAAACACTTAATTTTTTTATCTATCAATGATGTAATAGGACGTATAAGTTTCAAATGTAGTAGCGTTCACTCCAGCTTTCTACTACCCGTACGTAGTATTAAGTTAATATATTCAAAACTAATCTTGTGACGTCCGTTGACAATAGCGCAAGATGGCAGTTTCTTAATAATTTAATGAAAAATATTTCATTTAAATTATTTGCCTATTAACTTCTTCGATATTTTATGGATTTTCTAATATTCGGGAGACTACTCATGAATGATTAAAATCGGTCCAGCTGATCTTAAGTTATTTGGTGTAAATTACACGACTTTCTTATACTAGCAAACCCAGCAAACGTTGTTTCGCCACATAAATATATAAAATTTGGGTATAACAATTTGAGGTTGTATTTTTATATGCTGTATGTTAAAAAAATAAAAACAAAAGAAAATTGTCTCACAAATAAAAAGATAGGCGTGGACCACCCTTAATATATAGGGGGATGAAAAATAGATAATAGCCGATTCTCAGACCGACTGAATATGCATATCAAATTTCATAAGAATCGGTTGAGCCGTTTCGGAGGAGTATGGGATCGAACATTGTGACACGATTTATATTAGATGTAGAATCATTTCCACCCATTTGGTGCTAGAAAATTATTATTTTTTGTCTAATGGCGTTCTTTGTTAGGAATGGAATGAGACTGTCTTGCTATCTCTACCGCGATGACTCAATGGTAAAGCGTTAGCAGATTAAGATTGATAGCCAGCTCATTCGTGCCGTTCCCGACATTGTAACTCTGCCCTTGATACATCCCTTGTGAAAGATATAAATTGATACAAGGATTATTGCGCTGACTATTCGCCGTTTATTTGCAAGTATCCAGTAGGATATGTGATTTATTTCATTTGTATTATTTACATATCAAATCTAGATTTGTACTCTGATTGGGAGCGCGCCATTATATTTACATTAAGAATAGTGATACTTTTAAGACAATCTACCTGTAGACAAAAACTCATTAAAATCAAAAATGTTCGTCGTTTCCATAAAGTGGTAAAAATAAAATTCCTAAGCTTTCGATTTCTTTTATCATTCACGGATGAATCGATTTTAATGAAACTCATTAAGATTTTAGTAGATTTTACACTTACTTGTTTGACGTGGCAGAGAATTTTTTGTATTAAATTAAAAGCCTTACCTTAGCTAAATAATACCAAAATGCTTCCCCGAAGTCTGGACCCACCCGTATTTATATAAAATAATTGGCCCCTTCACATCGCAACAAAATAACATCCATAGAAATGTTACTGAAAAATGAAAATGCAAAAGTGTTTTCATTCGTTTCAACGTATGTATAAAAGGCTATATTGTGTATTTAACACATTTTTAACGTAATATTTTTAGTTTAAAAATGTGTTGCTGAAAAATTATGCAGGTTTCCAGTTTTATTGATAATAATACTTGAATTAACAGTCATACAATGGGTGGATCTTGCTTATGTAAGCGAAATTACCTAAAGGAATAATAATGCTTGTCTTAAACAGTTCTTAAACAACTTAACTTCCTCTTAAACAGATAGACCGATTTTTTTAAATTTTTGTGTATGTTCAAGTGGATTCACAAAATGGTTTGTTTACAAAAATGTTCAAATCTTCCTGATGCTCCAGTACTACGTATATTTTAAAAGAAAATATTAACGACCTTATCCTATAAAGAACAATGGTTAGTGTAACAGACACAAAAATGTGTCAGTTTCACGCTCCGGAAGCAGCGGAATTTCCTTATGACAACGCACACAAATATCACACTGGCAAACGGCTTCAAGTCTCCATCTAAATTTGCATACCATCAATTTAAATTCGGCTGACCCATCCCAAAATTAATTTCGTTCCCTACTTTCCCTGTATCTATAGAGCCTCCGAGAAAAGGTCAACAACCCCCACCCCTTCATACCCTTGGATTTGAATATTCTATGCCTTTTTAAGCATCCTCATTTATCCTACTTTATAAAAAGGGAGCAATGGTAATGAACGAGTTCTGTAACTTAATTACTTTGTCTGCCAAATTAAATTAAGATCTAATTTGATGAGTTGCCTATATGATATATTGTATTTAGACCGGTTGACGGTTCCTTGACAAGTTCTACTGGTCTGTCTTCAAAAGTGGTTTTATATTTTGCTTCATATATTTTAAATTGAATTTATATTGCCTTACGAAGTCTGCACGTTTGAAAATTAAAAAAAATATATAATACTCCAAGACAAGACCTATCTTTGAACGAATCATGACTTACCCCAATATGTACTTAAATAGCTTGAATGAATCCGCTTTTCTCGTTATAAAATTCCAGTGAAGCAGACATCCGGCTTAATCTGAATACGAAATTAGTATTGAAGATTAATTATACTCTGTAAATTCTTTTGGGTATGTTCTAATACATATCAGTACTATTTTTGCCTTGATATTTACGTTAGCGAACTTAGTTGTACATTCGGACTTTTAACAAGGTATTACAAAAACATGAATGAAGATAAAAATTCCCAAAAGTTACAAGCACTTGAAGTAACAAGATACGTAAGGGAGTAATTACACTGACACGTTTGTCAAGGTCAGTTCTTCAGTAAGAGGGAAATAAAAAGTGAAGTGCAAGTAGACCAAAACTTCCAAGGTCGTCTGACACCTAGACTAACCCATACTAATACAAGTCGCCCCCCTGCACCCACACCATCGCGGCCACGTGTAGTCTCACCCCTATACATGGTTGCCATGGCGACGCAGCATCCTACTTCCACGCCCACTACCCCGGGGGCGAACTCTCAAGATATTACGCCCTACTTCGTCCGCATTGGTGAACTAAAGGGGTGTACGCCGCACGCTTGTGTAGGCCCGTTTAACCAGCGTTCTCGTGAAATTCCATTTTGAAAGGAAATTTTGTGACATCGACAGCTACGAAGATTATTGAGATTTCAAAATTCAAACTCGGATATAGGCAATAAAAATAAGTAGGTATAACGGGCCTAGTTAGCGAATGCTAACCGCGCTCTCGACTCCATTCGTAACATTCAGCCGGCCGCTCGTTAACAAACCCATTCAAATTTGAAGTATTAGTCGATTGAGGTAACATTTCTCGCGTCCTATCGCCACGAGTTCCAATTAGCGACTGGAGCTTGTCGCTTGAGTGGCGGTGACGTCACGCGGCTTTCATACGCCTTCAATAACTACCCTCTTGACGTACCTTCAATAGCCGTCCACTCCACCTGGCCTTCATTAGGGACCTTCTCAATACACGCTGAGAACTGAAAAGACGCGAACCTACTAATTTCAAAAACACAAGTTTTAACGAGTAAAGTTGTTTAGCTAATAACTAGGGAACTTGTGAATCTATGATATCGTAGCCATAGTAATTGCGTGGTTTAATTTTTTTGTATTTAATTATCGCGAGGCTGTCATTTGAACAAAGCGGCATGGTCTTTTGTTAATGGTCGCGCCATAGACAAATCTTATTATGGAAATATTTTCAAATTAAGAACGCGCTCTGCTCCCGCATTATGCGTCTCGACTGTCATCATTGTCTATGGGTTCTTTTTGTTCGTCCTCGCATGTCGAGGCTTTTCGACCACCGTTTCGGTAATTTTTTCTTTTCGTTTTTTTATCCGCTGTCCCGAGCGTGAATGGAGTGCTTTGTTTGTGCGTGTTTTATTATTAATTAGTGGAGAGTCTTTGTTCGTGGTAATTATTGTCTTAATAAGCAGTTCCTGCTCGAATGAGAAGGAACGGCGAAGGAATTGTCAACGAGTTTCGTTTTAAATTCAATTGAAATTATAATATTTAAAACTGGTCGAGGGTCGCTGCTTACATGATTTAATAATTTCGAGAATGAATGGGCGACATTGTATATGTATCGTAGAAAGATACGGTACGACACATCTTATTATGGCATTAAGTAAGCTCGTCGTATCCTCTAAAAGAGAAATAAAGAATTTCTGAATAGAGCAAATATTTTCTGCTTCTAATTAAATTTTTCCATTGAGGCTCTTACAAGTATGTGTTGGAGTGATGGATATTACGAGTGTCGTTTCTCACCCTCTCACTCGAGAATGCTATTGCGCAATTATAATCAGTTTCCATTTCAAACAGTTTAACAAAACGTATACAGAACCCAATGTGAACCATAATTAATTTAAGCCTTAGTGTCAGCCGCGATACTGTCGTTTATTTCGCATAATAAAGTGCTGAAAAGAAGACCCAGTTTAATTAGAGGTGAGGTACTTGCAACGCGTCTGGATGATGCTCGTTGGGCGCCATTTTGCATAATTGGGCGTTGGAGGGTAGAACGAAATTTATACGCCGGTCGCCAATTTACTTGCTAATGACGCGTCTTGCTATGCCCCCTATTCGGTTTTGTTCGCATTCACTATTATAGCTTCAATCTTGTTTAAGCTTCGCTTATATTGGATTTCATCTTTTGATAATTTTGGAACGACTCTTTTTACTATCAAGCACTATTTTTTAACTTTATCAACTAAAGTATACAAACTCTAGCACCTTATAAAAACTTTTTCTTTTTATTTATGATTATAGTACTGAGTGTACGTACTATAATCATTAATAAGGTTTTATATGTTAAGAAAGTTGTAAGTCAAAGGAAACCGATTTTTGACATCTGTTATTTAACGAGATGGCTTCAAATAAACCACGAATATTTCTGCGTGATTTCGCTAAGGTATTTGTAAGCATCTAGGAAAAATACTAGATACAATGCTCAGAAAATTAGATTTTGTTTGAAATTAAATATTTTTTAAAAATTTTATAGATATATTGCGGCATACTTTTACGTACATTATTAGAATTTTTCTACATATGTATTCGTATATTGTTATATTTAGACTACAATAGAATTTAAATATTTTATTTAAAAGGTTTTCTCTTTTGTTTCAGGCCGGTAAAATGGGTTTACCAGCTGGTAGCAGTCTCTCCTTATTCTGTCCTGCTGGAGAGTTGGGTCAGCCACCTCCAGCACACATGGGCATCCCTCCCCCCTACCAGATAGATTCTAAATTGGGTAAGTTAATCATTTATCTATCTAAAGATATATTATTTTATTAGATTATCCTCTCTATGTCAGCAGTGATATAGTATTAAAGGTTGTTTATTTTTCCAGCGGCAGGATTAGCGCGAACGCCAATGTACCCATTTCCGGGGGGAACGTACCCTTACCCAATGCTTAGTCCGGAGATGTCGCAGGTCGCTGCCTCGTGGTAAGTGCACATTAAAATTACATTCAAACTAGTGGATTCTTGCGGTTTTCACCGAATTAATTTAATATTTATTTACACAACGCTTAGTCTACTACGATGATACTGAAATACTCGTAAAAACCTAACTTACTGTCCATAACACTATTCAGTCGTGAAAATCCCTTTGAAATCAGTCCAGCCATTACGTACGTTAGATGTAACAAACAGACACTTATATTTTATTTATATATAGTCTTTTATTCCTTATCCCATTTCATGGCTACTAAATAAACATATATTAAAGTTGCTTTTTTTTATTGTTAGCCTGAATAAGGGCCATTTAACATAGATTCTTTTGAATATATTAACCAACTTAGAACTAATGATCCTGTATACAGATTCAAAATATTTTTGTGCGCCTTTAAGGCTTTTTAAAGGTAATATTTTTTATATTTTCAGGCATACTCCTAGCATGTACCCTATATCTTCGGCGGCGAGTGGGTTTCGAAGTCCCTACCCCACTTCCCTGCCGATTAGCACCTCTAGTCTATCAAGGTAAAAAATCTACACAGTAATATAGTATACACTATATGCTTATATGTAGATATAAAAATATTACAAGAGTAAAAAACTTTAACATAAATATCAATAACATAAAAAAAATCTTTTCTTCATTTAGAATCTGTTAATAACTAAATATGAAAAATTATTATGTAGATATAGAATTGAATCATCTTAAATGTACCTTGTGGTGTATATTGTTTTATTTTGGCGCGAAACGAGTGCAGCCGTAGTATGAAGCTAGTTTAAGAAAGCAGCCGACGTTAAAAAAAAATATATGCTTTACCAAGAAAACATCGATCAATACGATTACTATCAAACAGATAACGTTTTAATTACGAAAATTACATGACTTCTTAATTCAATTACTAATGCTTTTGACGTTTGACGATTATTCGCGATTAATTTTAATTTATTACAATTTTATCTTCGTCTATACTGTGTAACACACAAGTGATGTTTTTTGTGAAAATAACTGTGACAATATTATTTTACTAATCTCAGTAATTTAATACGGATACAATTATCATTTTACAAATAATTGTACGTTCGAGAATCTTTACTTTGATGATATCGTAAGATTAAGCAATTTAAGAGATAAATGATGAAATAAATAAAGAAATATAATAATTAGTTTAGGAAATTTTACAATAAAATTTTTAGAAAATTTCTTATTTCACCATTTAAGAAGTTAGTAATTGCAAATGAAAAGTAACGGAATATTTTTTTATAGTGAATTGTACCGGTTTTCGCCGACGTTAGGCGGAGGCCTGGGGCTCGGCTTGGGGCCTGCGTTAGTGCCTCCACCACCATCTAAGACTGACATCTTCACGCACCATTCAAGGTAAGAAAATGATCAAAGTTACAAAAACCGGCAGATTTTTTTTTTTGAAAAGTAGAAAATGCATAAGACATACCGCAAGCTGGTTATGTGGGACTCGCCCTTCACTAAAACCTCCCCGGCTTTCCGACATTTCCACCGTCTGCATGGCCTCGGGATCGTTGCAAAACTACCATGTAAAAAAAATTGGCTTATTGAACTTCCAAAGTGGTCTACAAATTCCTCTAGTGATGTACATAATATCGATATTTAAGTTCAACGTAGAGTTCTTAGAACGATAATATTAGCTGATAGAGCAATAAAATGGCTACGTGTGTACAATTTAATATAATTCGCGCGACGCGACACGCTTTAGTAATAATATCATAATGTCTGTTGCGTGAATTACACTTTAATAGTGTGCGTCTCATTTGCTTATAAGTAAAACAGCAGTATTTATACTAGCTAGAGTGTCTTAAAACCTACATATCATATGAGTAATTGTAAACAACTATTTGATTAATTAGTCATTGTTGAATCTAAATATATATAAAAGAAAGTCGTGTTAGTTACACTATTTATAACTCAAGAACGACTGAACCGATTTGGTTGAATATTCGTGGGGAGGTAGCTTTGGACCAGGAGACGGATATAGTTTACTTTATATCTTTTTTTGTGAATCATAAAAATATATAATATTTTTTTTATGTAAATTTAGTATCGTAATCAAAATTGAACTTAATATAGTCTATAATCTGCTCATTTACTGTCTTTAAGGCGGAACAAAGTTCGCCAGGTCAGCTAGAGTTTAATAAAATTTGAAAATGTGGTTTCGATTGTGATAGCGATTTTTCTCGGAGAGCTTTCCGAAAGCTTAAGGGATTAACTTTTGCTCATTGAATATGTTTATATATGAGGTTAAGTTTCATAGTAACATATCTAAGGTAGAGCTTAATCTGGATATTAAATTAAATAAAGTGTTAGGTAATATACTGTAGGAAATTTTATTTTCCTTCAAAAATATTTTTCTTTGTCTATATATTTATTAATTTAATATAAAGAGTACACTTAAAATACAAATAAAATTTCGATCAGTGTCACGTCACAATATATATTATTTTCCACTAAGTATCCCTTTAAATAATTTTAGTTTGAACAAAACCGGGTGGGGCGGCCAGTTTTAAAAAACGATGCATGTCACGCGTCCGTAATAATATAGCGAACAATTTGTTCGTTTGTCGTGTGGATTACAAATTATTAACTCGACTCCATTGTGCGAATTTTAGGGTGATCTTTATGAGATAAAACTTAAAGGGTCGACATTCTACTTTATTTTTTAATAATTACAAAAAAATATTATTTTTAGAGCTTTGGTAGGCAATATTGTTCGTTTGTCAGAAAGCTTTAGTCAAATGTCATAATTTATAATAAAATTAGTGGTTTCGACAGACGTTGCCCTGTCCAATCGCATTAAATATTTTTTTATATTGTGGACTAAATTGTGAAACTACACCATTCTCGAATCCCCTTAAATATACACAAAAAAATTGTTCCAACCGTTTAAGGGAAGTTTAATAACAAACACACTTACAGAAGAAATCGGAATTACATGAAATCGGAAAGTTACATAAATATATTAGGTAGAAAAGTAATAAAAAAGTTGATCATACACTTGTGTTCCAGTCCTATGAATTAAAATAATACGGTCAGTTTCCGGTGATTACATAAAAGTAGTCTAATTTATTCCTGGAAAATCTATGCAAAATCGGTCTGGAACATCTAAAAAAATATTCACATATGTTTCCATATATACCTTTATTCAGAATAATTATAATTAAAATACATATTTTTTGGATGTTAAAAATAAAGCGAAATAGCCTGATAAAGTATTAAATTCAGTTTATATACTGTACTTAAGGCTGATATATAAGTCGATAGTCATCTCAAAAAGAAAATTCAAGTCCTAATCTATTTTGATGTGAAAATAAAATGCAAAAAACGATAGAAAAAGTATAATTCGCCCTAGCATCTGTCATTGCCCTTATCTTATCAACAATCTGCAGGGTTACCGTGTAATAGCGACTGATAACATCACCCCTTAGATATGAGCGCCTGCTACACAAAGCCTAATGGATTCAATAATAGATATTAAAATGTTTAAAATAAAACGAAAAATTAAGGTCATTTTCGATGGTCGAGTAACGACGGATAGGGATGCCATCTGCTTAATAAATGGTCTGGATCGTAGCTTTGAATAACGTAAGATGGCTTTTAAGGCAGTTATAATTTTATTTATAATGTTGATGTATAATAAATATTTTTCGCAACCAGATTTCGATATTTTTGAAGACGTTTTCCGGCAATCTTATATGAATAATTGTCTACGTCAAATAGATCGTTTACTACGTAATTAGTATTATATGTCACGAGTGTCATTAATTTCTTAATCGACTAAGCAAAAAAATATTCAACAATTTTTAAGTTTCCATTTTTGATTTGTTTTCCTTATTTATGTAAAATGGGCAACTAGTTACGTTAAGTTGTGGAGATGAAATGTTATAACGTGTGATATTTTGTGATATACTTGTTTTATACGCGAATTACTAATGTTTATGAAAAATTAACTAACATAAGAGCTTATAAGCAAGTCACAAGTAACAATGAGTACAATAAAAATGAATATTTCTTATGAAATGAGTCGATGGCATGTTATTTGTAATCTTACACCTTTCAACGCGTCGTTCATTTAATACAAGCTGCGTCGCTCAAACATACATAATCACCTCTGTAACTCGCGTGGCCACACTGCAAGCGGTTTTTGTGTGTTAGCGATTTTTAAAGCTACGAACTGTGTGGCGTCACTGCAGGCGGCTGCTTCATGTGTTTGTGATTTGAATAGTTTGTTCATTTCACATACATTTTGCCGTAGATGTAGACTAAGGCTATCCACTTGCTATACTATTTATGTAATCATTTTATCATCTCATTCCTAAAGATGATTTTTTGCTTTAACATATCTATGTCGATCTGATACAATTTAATAAATATAAAAAATTTGAATTATTTATCATTATTAATAGTCGTTAAACATTCAATTCAACTTGAATTCATCCAAAGCATTTGTTTCTATTTAATTAGTAAATTACGATTAAATTTCAGTGAATTGTGTGGTTTTTTTTTAATATCCGTGTATAACACATGGGTAATATCAGACACTAGTAATCATTACGTTAATTCTTCGCTCACGAATCCGCTGTCACTGCGCCCCTACACGAATACATAAAGACCCAGGTACAATCATGTAAATAAGCTGCTGGCGGAGAAATTTAATTAAGATGATATATGAGACGTAGGCTAACGGGTACAGTCGCGAGATCTTGGCCGATAACACCTGACCGTCCGAGATTACTTTTTTAATGTTGCGATAAAGGATTGATGATTTTTGTTCCGAGAAATTAATCTTTTGTTTTACGATTTCTAACAGCGAAATTAATCGTACACAATGGTTTAAATTTTTGCCGTAAGTTGTGCGCACGATATATTAGACCACTGCCTGATTAATGCATTTAGACTATAACAATTGATATAATTTGTAAATTATGTTCTAGATTTTGTTGGCAATTTTCGTAAGTTGTTTTTATAATGCGTGCTTGGAAGTCTCGCCATTTTTTCATTGAGTTTGTAGACACTTTTTTCCTCGATAGTACTAGTTTAGAATTTCGGGAAATAAATGCAAAAATTGGCTTATACACATTTCTTCAATACAAACAAAATCACCAAAACCGCGGGAAAAATCTAACATACATATAATTTAATAAACGGAAACAATCTATTCTTAATCTATTTCGAAGTCTTATGCTTTTTATTGAAATTTTACTCATTTTTAAGCTTCCACATAAAGGAAGTCGCGCATTCATTCTGTGTGTTCTCAGAAGTAATCTAATGAAAAGTCTATATTTGACGTGTTCCAGTAATTCTTAGGAAGTTTATCGACTGGGCAATAGGAAATTATTTTATCTATTAAACTGAAATCGTAAAATAAAATTACAGAAATAAAATATCATAGAATAATTTATTTTAAGAAACCAACACTGATTCTATGATTTGGTTAATTGAAC
The DNA here is from genome assembly GCA_025727935.1 of Hebomoia glaucippe. NCBI lineage: Eukaryota > Metazoa > Arthropoda > Insecta > Lepidoptera > Pieridae > Hebomoia > Hebomoia glaucippe. The sequence continues at coordinate 6,913,657 of JAOSYY010000002.1, forward strand.
AAAAGTTATTTGGTTCTTTTTATCATATTCAAATCTATACTAATATTATAAAGCTGAAGAGTTTTTTTGTTCGTACGCACTAATCTCTGGAACCGATGGTCCGATTTGAAAAATCCTTTCAATGTTGGATAGCCTATATTATATTTAAAAAATAGGAATCCTTATTAGAAGTCCAATAATGTAAGCCGAAGTGTAAAAATCGAAATGAATGCGAACGAAGCCGCTGACAGAAACTACCATGCAATATACATTAAAATACAAATAAACATTGGTTTTATATTACATAAAAGATTATTTATATGGTATATAGAAATAAATTTAAGAATCTCAAATTTAACTATTATTAATTCGTAAGAGACTCGTAGCGACATGATGTTCGTGTGTCGCTGACCTTAAACCCGGTGACAATATATTTTATCGATTCTATTCTTGTGAGAACAGTGTACGGCCGGAAGCCGTTATTCAGGATTCTTGTTTCACTCGTGATTATTAATTTCAACTTGAATTTTATTTTTTAAAGATTTATGACTATATTATATTGCATTAGGAAATTATCACATGACATTTTAGAGTAAATAATAAAATACGGTGATTGTAGAAACTGCATTTTTTACTAAAAATAATTACCCTCTATGCACAGTACCAATAGTGCACCATTTTTTAAGATTAAAACAGACTGACACACATGTATTCATTCGTCCTCAATTAACAGCGCAGTTCCTAAAGAGATGAATTGATTTCGATTAAACTAACGAAAGTCAATTTGATAAAGTGTTATATTAAAATGTATTATTAATTTTATTTATGAATATTTTTTGTTATAAAAATTATCGACAAACTAACGCATTTAATACTTCAGTGATGGTAGATACTGATGTGTTGTCGGTCTGAAATGGTAAATACTCCATAGCATCGTAAATAAATACTCGGCGTTGGTAAAATTAAATTGAAACATACAAGTGTTTGCGCGCACTCTCCGGAAATGCGTCTATTTCTAACCGGACGCGCGATGCTTTATTGTCGTCCGTCTGTATGTCGTTAACACTTAACTCGTTATGTTAATCGATTAAGTATCGATGTGGCCGTTTTGACATTCGATTATAGATTACATAGCGATGCGTTTCGTCCAGTTATCTTTTTGATTATAGATGGGACTTCCGTTTCTATTCGATCATTTTGTGTTTATGGATGTACAGAAGAATATTTCAAGTTTATTGTTATAGAGAGAACCATATTTAAATTTGAGATATATAGTTCTAGTTTATATGGAGAAATGACAAAATCATACATGTGTGGTATTTTGGATAATTGAGTCCGCAGTCATTTTAAAAATAATCAACAGCACTTTTTTAAACGTTAACTTAGAACCAACACGGCAACAGACAATTTACAATATAGAGTGCTAGAAATGCGTCATGATTGTATAATTTGTGTTTCAGGTCACAAGAGAAGAATAGTAATTCGAGTGACAAATCGTCTGAACCCAGCAGCAACAGCAAGGAACAAAATAAGAAGCCTCACATAAAGAAACCCCTTAATGCCTTTATGCTTTACATGAAGGAAATGCGAGCGAAGGTGGTTGCCGAGTGTACCCTGAAGGAGTCTGCTGCCATCAACCAGATCCTCGGTAGACGGGTAAGTTCTCGTATTAGTTTAATTTTGAAGTGTAACATAGTGGTAATAAGGTCACAAGCCTTGAAACTAGGGTTGCCAACCGAAATATTTGTACAGTATTTCGCGTATGCGTTGTGTTAAAGACAGACATCTAAAATAAATACAAGATATTGCTATTTACATTTATAATTTTAAATTCAAAAGATATCCGATTTTTAACTATTATATTTTTCTTTATTCCACTGAAGAAATGTTGGCAACCCTACTACGACAAAACATTCGGTATAAAAAAAAAGATAAAGGGAGTGGCCATATTACATTTAGATATGAATGAAAAGCACTGCAAACAGTTTTGTAGTAAAAAACATAGTTAATTTTTTGTTAAAGAATGACTAATAACTTATAATCAGAAAAGTGTTGTAAAGACACTATAGAATAGCAAGGAATGTGTAAGAAAAGTGCTTTTCATTAATGTCAAACTGTGAAAATTAATGTCTTTTTTTTTAAATTTTCATAGGAATTAGCTTGTCATGTAAAAGTCTTACGTTCGGAGATAAGAACGAATTATCTGACGACAGTTTAAGATGTTAATTTTTTTAACATATATATAGTTTTTTTTTATTTCGACGATGTCTATGGAGTTTTATTTCATTACTGTAGCACAAATATTGTATGTACTGTCTTTTGAACTGGATTGATATATAATATGATTATTTTTCACACCTGCATTACACGTTATGATATTTTAGAGGATATTTCAGATACGATTCTGTTTTGATGTGTTAATTGTGAATCTTGTTAGGAATACGATTCGTGATTTGCGAAAGATTAATTTACAAAAAAATATTGTTTGATACATTCGAATAATTATTTTCTTTGTCATTAAAAAATTGTAGTCTTCGTAATGAATACTGCGTTTAGCAATGCCGTGTGAGTCATATTTGTCGCAACCCTAATAATCACTGTTGGCAGCCCTAACCTGCCGACACTGATCGTGTAAACAGCAAACTCGCTTTGCAAGACAATGACTTGGCCGCCGCGGCCATATCTGCAATCTATTATAGATGTATTGAATAATAAGTAACGTCTGCACAGATTAATAACAACAGTTGGGATATTACAAATTCACGCACATAAAACGCGAAAAAGTCATACACGATTTCCAACTTTAGTAATTCCATATGATTGACTTTTATATAATTTCAACGTAGTAGAAACACACATGCACAGGCTGTTTGGGGACTGCTCCCGAAAACGGAGACGGATGATACTACTAATGACACCTTTGTGGAAGGGACGGAAAAAAACGATCCTGACCTAAAAAAAGACATACATTTTAACACTTTTTAATAGCATTATTTACGCTCCATCTTGTACATCTAGTATAGCTAAATGAAACTATAGTTTCATACAAATTATATAACTTTACTAAAAGAAAGAACCAGCAATGAAGCATGATAACAAAAACAGCTGGACTAACATGATAGATATACATATTTATAATCATAACGTATTGGTATGATGAACAGATTATCATTACGAAGTTTAGTCTAGGCGTTTATTTGAACTATCCCAACTAGTTGAAATGAGAGTCGTGGTTCACCACAGTAAGCTTCTTAGAATTGCGCCGTTACTCTTCCAAGAAAACATACAAAGATAGACCCAGCAAGTAGACCATGATGCATGAACTTTATAAGCGAACATGTTAACTTAATTATTATTGCCATATTTATAAATAAAATAAAAACCTCGGCGAATGAGTAGTGTTTAAGAGTTTCAAATTGCAAACAATTTTCACTACTAATCCTAATAGATAGTAAGATGCGTGTAACAATTATACTTTTGGCCGACTTGCTGCGCCTATCGCAATGAAAAAGTAATCATATTCCTAACAAGAGCCGCAATCGCTGTCGTACCATGCCCGTGTATCGACGAACATCGATGGGGTTAACTATGAATAACATTGAACGCAGTGGCACTCGTTGAGTCGCGAGGAGCAGGCTAAGTACTATGAGAAAGCGAGACAAGAGAGACAGCTTCATATGCAGCTGTACCCCGGCTGGAGCGCGAGGGACAACTACGGTTACGGTTCCAAAAAGAAAAAACGGAAAAAGGACCGCGGTCCCGCTGAACTGGGAGGTATTGGACCCTTGGTCGTGGACCCGACACGCGGGATGGGTTGTCACGTCGACGCTTGTGTACACTCGCTTTACCCCCCCTACCCCCCCGAGAGCCGCCCGAGGCTCGCACTCCCACTAACACGCCCCGGGGACTCGCTTGCCGTCCAGGGCTCCTAACACGAACTAACCGGCTCGACCACCCGTCACCTGTCCTGTATGTGAGTGTGCGTGTGTGCGTGTTACTCTAATGTGTTAGTACGGCGGCCGGTGGTGCCTGTGCTAGAAAAGCGGCCGGAACCGTTGTTCACCGAGTGGGACCGCGCGCGGGGCCTCGTCGGACGGCCGGCGCCCGCCGCCCGCCCTACGCTCCGATCGCCCGCCTGTGGCCCGCCGCCCGACGCCGCCCCGCGCGCGCTAGCTGTTGCGTGTTCTGTGTACTGTAGTCGTCGAGTGATCGTGTACTCGTTTTCCTAAATCCCCGATCGATCGGAAACTATATTGGTTTGATCTGTGTCGAAGCGCGACGACCGACCGCAGAATAGGTTCTGTGAGGAAATATACAATTGGCCATTCTCATTACGGGGCGTAGATTCAAAATTAATGGGGCTCACTGCGGGCTGTTTTTCTAGCACCAGCTTTTAGGGCGCGGTCGCGAACCACCGTCGATGTGAATTCTCTTTTCTTTCCATATTGCGGCGCTCGTACAGTGGCATGCCCTTGGCCGCGAGGAGCAAGCCAAGTATTACGAGTTGGCGCGCCGTGAACGCCAACTGCACATGCAGCTCTATCCCGATTGGTCGTCTAGGGCTAATACGCAAAGGGGCAAGAAGAGGAAACGAAAGCAGGAGACAACCGATGGAGGTATTGCCTTTCTACGACCGCAGCCATTCCTCTCCGCTTCCCACCCGAGTCCCGAATCCCAAGCCCCCGGCGATCGGCCGTCAATGCGAACATTACGAAACTCGGTCACGACTCCCGCCGTCCTCACATGGCCAGCGACGGACGTCTCGCGCGCAATGGCCCGACGCTCAGGCGCACTTAATGAGGTCAATTAGTGAAGGATTAGCTAGAGACGTCGGTTGCGCTCCCCCGGCCCCCCGCCCGCTCCCGTCCCCGCCCGTCCCGGCCGTACCCACGAGTTCAATTGCTTTGAACTTCGCTCCAAATCAACGGAGCGATGTAGAAATATTGCCGAATGTCTATGGTTGAAGGGGTACAGGTTGTAGTTAATCAGCATTTTTATTTAATATTTATGGCATTTATTTATTTTGTTCTTTGTAATTACAATGCTACTTTATGAGAACTACCCTGATGTAAGTGGCACTCCTTCGAAGGTTGTCCCGGTTTTTGGCTTTCCTGCTCCGTACGCCTACGAATCCGGGGAGCGTGCATGTTTAATTCAACAGTCAACGCGTGGACTCGAGTAGTCATGGCTTCGCAGGGAGTTTTAGACGCGCCCTGCGTAAAGGCTGGGACAGCCTTCTTGAGATATTTCGAGTATGCAAAGGAGTAGTGTGAGAATGCATGAAGAGGCCCCGCTATGCGCCGCGTTCGCCGGACTGGGACGAGGGACGCCGGGTCCGACTCGAAAGGGCGAGAGCTTCTGTGTCTGCGGTGTTATATACAATGATATTGGCCAAAAAATATACATTTATTTTGATTCCGGAGAACCTATTCTGCTTCAATTTGCTTATGAGCGTCATCTTTATTTGTGATTTTTTTCGACTAGTACCGTAGTTAGTGTTTTTTGTTTCGCTGCGTGTAGAGTGCTATTTTAAAACCAATGTTTTTTCCGTTTTCCTGTTTATTTCGTTTCTCCTGACCCGCTCCTCGCATGAGACTAACGATTACGCTGGTGATTGGTGCATGTGGCTTGTTTAGTTGTTTTAGCGTTATTTTAAGATGCTTAGATTATAATTTCCATCAGTTTACTTTTGCCCCGCAAAGGCGTCTTTAATTTTTATGACATGTATATACATTTGCAAATTAACTTCACCTTAAAGTCGTAACTGCAATGATACAGTCCCTTTAATTTGCTCTCAAAATATTTTTATTTGCAATAATTATTTCGAATCGTAACAGATTATTGTTTTCTACGTCTGATAAAATAACTTATCTTAGATGGATACTAACGTATGTTACGTAAAATTTGCAGGAAATAATTTGAAGAAATGTCGAGCGAGATATGGTCTCGATCAACAAAACCAGTGGTGCAAACCTTGCAGGTGGGTAGTTTGATACTTTTCGTTTTTTTTTTGCTTTCAAAACAAAATATTTTTGAATACTCACGTCTCTCGGTTATTATTTTAAATTTATATTGTTTCTATGTGGAAAGACTTGGCTTATGTTTATGTCTTTATTTAATTGGGCCGACACGAGCCTGGTCGTAACATATGTTTTATTTTTAATGATATCAGATCGACTGAATGCGATGGAATATTTAGTAGTTGCTGTTGTATTTGTTTTCATGAAAGATATTTGTGATGTAAATTATCTTGTTACGCCGCGCTCTTAGCAGCTAAGGTAATTGAATGAAAGCGAAGCTGATATTGATTCAGAAAATGTGTCTTTTCACAAAGAAATAAAATCGAATGTAGAACGAACCGAAATAGATTTTTTTGAAAGTAGACAAAGTGTGGAAGACGTAGTTATAGGTCTTAGAGGAGATAGCCGTTAACAAGATCAGAGATGGGGCAATCATTTGTCGACAAAAGCTTTCAAAAAAATCTTGACACATTTTCTGAATATCGTTCGCTTTTAAGGGTCATTGAAAACTATTTAGCAATAAGTTAAGTGTTATCGAAACTTTTACTTATCGAAATGTTTTTTCCACTCATGATTGCCGCTTCTCACGGATCGATGCTGGATTCTGCTGGCACTATTGGTGACACTTTTATATTTAATTTTACTGTTTATTCGTTACCAAATGCCACTCGACTCTACACATTTTATATATTGCTCGTCTAATTCTATAACATTGCATTACTTCTGGCTTTTTGACTTATCACTTTTAATCTGTAACTGTTTTAAACGCATTTAAATCTCATTCATTGGTAATTATAATAAACTTTCTTAATAATGTATACATCTAATCTACTTATTATTTTTTGCTTTCTACCCTTTTTTTCTAATATTTCTTTCGGTTCGTCATCAAATTTGACTGCACATTCTTCGCCTTTTCACAATCTAGTCCCGAGTCAAGTAGCGTAATGGTATCGGGTGGGTTAGGGCTCCTCCGACCAGAACCGGCGACCCCTCTCCCTCCCGCTAGTCTGGTCGGAAGCCCCCCACAGGAACCTACATATGTGAACCTCTAGTGCCGGCCAAACACCGCCGCTGGACACACGGTCAGTTCGTAGTGCGCGAAATTTTGGACATTGCTTTTGTGGCATGGAATTTTATAATCGTCTTATAATTAAAATCTTTGATCGGGTATTCGTTTCTTATGATAAAACTGCTCAGTTTCGTGTTCAATACCTTGAGCCTAACGAGTCAGCTGGCGTATAGAGAAGGCACCTACTGTTCATTGCGGTCGATTGAGCATTTATTCATATAGAAACGAATACTTGTTTGAAGTCATACTGGTTCTTAATTTGAACATGGCTTAATTTCAGATTCTAATTGTCGGTTAAAATGATTTAAAGACGTAAATTTTCGATATTGGAAATGTCATCTTATAAAGTATCCTATAAATCAGTGTAGTAGTGAATGCCAATTTTATTTTGTGATGTTTGTAAAACAAGAAATGTTTTATATTTTCAGTTTTCGCTTTTTTAATTCTTTTGAGTGTAGCGAAATACAGTCGTGATAGTGATTGAATGTCTCAACGTTGTGTTTATGTAGATCGATGTCTTTTTGGTTTTTATTTTCTAATGCGGCATGAGCGTCACTTAGTTAAATGTGTGTAGTTCTTTTAACAACTGCGAGCATGGTTTTCAATAACTGTTTTTTTTAAATGTTGTCTTAGGTTAAATTCATTGAGATTTTTGTAGGAACAGATTTGCTATTTTCATATGCTATTTTATAAGATTAAAGTGTTTTAGTAGTCCCTCATTTATTGTTTACTATAAAATTCGTCGGCCTTATTGCCTAAATGTGTAACTTAACTTAACACTGTAACTAAGCTCTACAAGAGCAAGCAAAAATTGTTTGTTTACTGTGTACATGTTAAATAAAGATTTTCAAAGGATTAATTATCATTTCATCTATCCAGTTTTTAATGCCACTAGACGTTATTAAAAGTATTATTTGGATACTTTGTGAAGTTACGCATTCAGATGATTAAGCTAACGATTAGAGTACTATTCTTTTGGCTTATTATATAAAATTATGTTACAAAAATCTCATAGAACATGTGTTATGTTGCAGGCGGAAGAAGAAATGCGTGCGCTACATGGAAGCCCTAGCGGCGGCCGGGGGGACCGTGCCTCTGCCCATGCAGACCCCGCAGTCACCCTGTTCTGAGGAGGACGTCAAGCTTGAGGAGTTGTCGGACGCGTCCAGTGACGAAGCCGACACTCCGCTTAATTCAGCCTCGAGCCCCGGCGGGCTGAGCGCCCTCTCTTCCTTGGCCTCCCCGGCCTCGGATCCCCCGCCTCCCCCTCGCAACCCAGTCGGTACCAACCCCCGGGACGCGAACAACCCTCTATCCGTTAACCAGTTAACCTCCCAGACATGGCCGCGCGCGGCGCAAGCGAGGCCGGGACACGAAGTGATATCAGTGTCATAGTGGTGGTGGACGTCCGGTGCCAGCCGATGCACGAACGCGACTGAACGCGGACCGGCAAAAACTGTTATAGTTCGACTGATTTTTTACGTATACCCTGCGATGACTTTGATTCGCGTGCGGCGATCCACGCAAATGTTGAGCTTCGTAGTTTTTGGTGATTGTGAAATATTAAGGTCCAAATGGAAGAATATGTTTGTAATTCTCGAATTGCTAGTGTATATCGACCGTGTTGAATTGAAGTATTACAGAACCAAAAAAATTCCGGAGCTCAAGTTTCGTGGGTGTAAATCCAAATTTAGAGTTGTACTTTTTAACACCATATCAAAGTTATAATCGAGTGTACGATGTTACGTTTTTGGACCTGAAGTTAGAGAGCTGTGATCAGTCGTGAAGTGTTGTGTTTAACGCCATCTTTTAGTTCGGTCTGGAACTAGGTCGTGTTGGTTGTGATAAAAGGTACCAAGAAAACTAAAAACTCTGGTTTCAGTGGTATTCAAAGGTTATAATCGGGTGCTAATCTAAACGGGTTCATGTTTTTTAGAAATACCGATATGTGCGAACATATTTAATTTAATTTTAACTCGGCTTGGAAATCGATACATATATTTCTTTTTCAAATTCAAGTAATGGTAGAGATTTGTAAGCTTCTGTGGCCTAACTCAAACCCGACCACATGTACGGTATTTCTGAGAAGCATTCCGTTCTGTAAGCAAAATATTATGTACATTTATATAATCTTGTATTTGACAAATTGTAAATTTTCTCTTACAATCTTACCACATTTTAGTCCCGATAACAGTCATTTCAACTGATCTCAGATTTGTAAGCACTATGACGTAATTTTCTTTACTTATCCAAACTTGTGGAGTCCAAGGTGAGGTAGGGTTGCCAACTTTTTATCTAACGTTTATAATGATACGTTGGTTGAAATTAAAAAAAAAATAAAATATTAAATGTCCTTTTAAAAACTCGTTTGCCTTTGAGTATTAATAATGAAAACTGCACTGCAAATAAATCATATTATATGGTTTATAATTAAGGATTTTTCATGAAAATAATTAGAACATACCTTATAGTATTCTTAATTTTTAATAAAGATACTGATCTTTATTAACTTTTATATGACAGTACGTTTGTTGATTCATTTAATATAATTACGGTTGGTAACCCTAGTCTTGTTTGTCACCATCGACTAGTCACGCCTTCTCGTGCCATTAACCGTTCATAAGACGTGGGCGAAAACCGCCATTAAAATTTGGACTCATAAGTACGGGATCTATTTAAGTATCAGCCATTTTTAACCTTTTGACATTGAATTATTCATTATTATCGCACAAAGAGTCAAATCGTTAATTACTGTTCATAGACAATGTGTTATCTTTAAATGTTTTGTTACCGATATCTTTTTTTCTCCGTATATTTACACCTGTACTATATATTTTATTCACAATGCGTCGAAGATTTTTTGTTAGGTTATTTTTTAGCTGTTTAAATGAGGTGAGACCATTAAAGCTTTTAAAGATTAGGTTTAAATTGTAGAATAACTAAATAATGAAGTGTATACGGGACGTAAACCTTTTTATTTGGATTTGTTGCCGTTTTGACACATTATCTGTGGACAGTCGGCGTTTCGCGCCATCTCGCTCTCTCACAGATTAAAAATTAATCCTAACCTCAACGGCCTGCACCAGAAGGTTCCATCTAGTTCTAGAATATGTTTAGTTTATTGTCCTTCGCTGTGAGCGCATGTATAATAATAATTTAAGGCAACGCGAAGGGCTTTTGTTTTTCCGTTGTGCGGAATCGTTAGACTGTCTTAGGTTAGAATAGGCACGTTGTATGTGTGATTGGTATTTTGTAGACAATGCTCTTTCAGACACAGAAAACATCGGATTTTCCAATTACGATATGGATTAACCAAGACAACAAAATCTAGGAAATTTATGTTAACTATTTTGTTTTTCCATTCGCACCGATGACGCGAGCTTGACGTTTTTCACTTTATGAAGTTGTATCTGTGACAGCTCGAGACTTGACCCATGTCATATGTAACGTCTCTATTGACACTTATTGGCTGTCAAGAATGTTTAATGACGTCATAGACTACTGTGGCCTTTGTGATGGATTTCATGAAAGATTATTAATTGCAAAATATCACTGTATATGTGTAACTACACGCGGTAATTGTATAAAGCGTAGTTTTAACTGACTGTGTCATATTAGACTTAAGTATACTATTCTACTTACATATTCATATTTCTATTGCTATATAAACAAAGGAAATTTAAAAAATATTAGTTCAATACAGACTCAAATAAGTCATCTACATATCCTGTGTATAACTTTATTAAACAAAAGTTAAATGTAAATAAATTTGTAATTGAATTAGACTATATCTTTGGTGAATAAATTGCATTTACTATTATTATGAGGAAATTGAATGCCCACGAATGTTCGTTTTGTCCAGCGACTTTTTTTGTTAATTAATTTTTTTTATTGTTATTATTAAGAATTTTAACGTTGTTGGCGGCAATATCGAACAGACTAGAACAGATTGTGTAGATGTGATTGAAAACTGACCATAGACTATAAAGAACGCGTTATCAATGACAGTTTTGACTACAGGATATATAATCGTTTTTTTTTTTTAAATAAATAATAATCGAAATGATTTTGCATGAATATGATATTGTGCAATACTGGAATTATTATGGGTACTATATATTTTTTTAATTAAATGTAGCTTTTCACGCAAAAGTACGTTTTAAGTTTTATAATTGAAATTATATAAAATTTTCGGATATTATATGTTCAGAAAGAAATTTATTTTCGTTTTTTTATATATAAACGTGGTGCGGCGTGTGCCAAACAGTTTGACAAATTGAGAATGGACAGTAATTTTTTTTTTGTAATCTGTGCCAAATTGATCATATGGGCGTAAGTCCGATACCTCTTCTTAAAACTCTTTATGTTGATAGATTTTATAGGTTGTTTTTATTGTTAAGATGGTAAAGACAGACGACGTTAAGTCGATTATTATTATTTTTTGTAGGAAGAAATTGTCAAATTAGAAAACTCAATTATTAGGTCTGGACCCATGTCTTGTGTTCAGTTGAACGAATATTATTTTAATAAACAATATAAAATTGTATTCGCGTCTTTTATTTCCTCTATACGAAATCTTTTAAACCTTTGGGTTTAAAAGATTTCGTAACAAGATTCCATATAAATTCAATTTCAGGATTGCGGAACACCTTTTTTATATAAATTAAATACCATTTAAGTACCCGTCTATAATAAATACGCCTTTTTTAAAAATACAACTAAGAAATTATATACAGTACTTATAGCAGACACGATTTAAAACATAACTATAAAGTTTGTGTTTCTTATACAAAACGGGTGTATCAATTTTGATACGACTCATATACACTGAAGATTTAATGGAACTGATACCAAAGATATTTAGTCTTAACGTATGACTAGAATTTCTCTATTATATAGATATTAGTTACTGCTGGGATTTAACGGGAAAAAACCACGCTTTTTATAATTTCAATAATGTCAATATAATATACATATTTTGCGTATTTTTTTTTGATATCTAAATCTATCAGGCACAGATAATATCACAAAATTATACGCTCTTCTTTTGTTGATACTTTTTGTAACTCTGAAAGAAAAAAGTTTACTTTGAGCGTTGATTATAAAGGAATAGATTAAGTTTATAATGTATACTAATATGATTTTAGTTTATACGTTTAGACTGTATCATGGTACTAGCTTCTGCCAATAACTTTTACACCTAGGGTTACTTAATTGGACTTTTAGTAAAGATCCCTATTTTGTTTGAAAATATAATACCTATCGCCTTCATCGATAAATGTACTATGCGACAATGAAATTTCAAATCGGACTAGCGATTCCTGAGATTAGCGCGTTCAAACAAACAAACTCTTCAGCTTTAAAATATTAGTATCGAGTACCTCTTCAGCCATTTTAAATAACATAGCAGCGTTCTCGGCTCCAGTCTGCTCCACCAATATCTTAAATATACCTTTGGGCACATCCATTTCAGACCTAAAACAAACAACAAGCGTTACAAGAAAATCACTGTGCAAAATTTCATCTCTTTAATATTACAAACAGTTCAGATGTCTTATTATAATATATATGACTCATTTACTAGTTCAGTGTGAAGAGTTTATTTTTAATATTATTATCGTGCATAATGCAGAGAATTGAAATCACTAATTAGAGTTACTGTTTGTATGTTTACGTTTGTTTCTTAAATAACATAGCAAAATTGAATACGGTTCCTAATACCATTTTAATGTATTTCACTGTTTTTTTTAATAAACTCCAGTTTTGTCTTTGTTAAACATGTTTTATGTCAAAAATTTTAAAAGTACTATTTAATTATTTTATTTTTCACATTATCACTATACCTGCCATGAGTTCTTATTGTGTGCTTAGACAGTTTAAGACTTTGTGATTCTCCGATTCTACCGGATGGCTGAAAATCTAAGGCTTCTGAAACAGCCAATGACATCTGAAATAATAAAATATTATTCATCGTATTAGATACATCTGAGTATATTTCTTTATTTTTATGCGATAGGAAGGCAAACGAGCGTACAGTTCACTTATATTAAGCGATTTCTGTCACCCATGGAAACCACCAAGATCAGTAGTTCTAGATAGATAGAGAGCGTTGCCAATCTTAAGGCTTTATTTTATTTTTATTTCGAGTATTCGGAAATTCATAGACTGAAATCGAAACGCGCATAGCATTTCACAAATTTTCTCGAACCTTTACAGGCAAATAAGGATTTTTAACTAATTTTACCTGATTTTTGGCTTCTGGACTGCGTGTCGACTGCGAATAATCATTTTGCTGTGTATCAGGGTACGTTAGAAGTTCAAATGGATGACCCGATTCTACAATACGTCCTCTATAAACAAATCGATTGATATATATTTTAAATTCACAAATTAAACTCTGAAATTAACTAAGTTTGAAGTTGTTTGATGTCAACCCATTTAGTGAGGCAAATGATCATACGGCTCTCCTGACGGTTTGTTATCAGCCTTCTATGGAATTCGGCAAGTCTTGGACATGCGTTGCCGGCCTTTGAGAAAGCCTTAATAAAAGTCACTAAATCAAAGTTTATCGTTCACATTTTGACACTACTCAAGGTTTATTAAACCACTGGAACGCATACCAGCAAACAGTTCGCCTAATGGTAAGCGATTGGAACATCTCTTAGACCAGGAAATCTAGAAGACACCTTATCAGCCTTAGCAATATTACATCAGTTATATTAACGACTCTCTGCTGGCCTGCTTGACCAAAACTTACTTGTCCATAACAATAACTCTGTCATAGTCCATTACAGTGTTCAGCCGATGGGCGATGGTCAGTACAGTCGAGTTGGAAAACTTATTGCGAATTGTATTTTGGATGTGACGATCCGTTCTGAAATAAGTCCGAAGTTAATGCAAAATAAATATATATTTTAAAATTTAACATGTCCAACTTTTCAATATTCTATATCGTTCAGATATTTGGTACGGGATGTTAATTTTTCATTAATATTACTTATAATCAGTTTAATATGAGTATGTTTTGTAATAAATGCCTCAAGAAACTTATATTTTTTGTGTGACGTCCATGTTCTACACACAGGGATTTTGAATGTTTTTCGTCGCTCTAAATAAGCTGTTTAATTATAAAGGTCAGTAAACATCTCATATTTTGTTGAAATTAAAATGAATAATTGGTACAGCACTAACTCAGTATCGACGTTCGCAGTGGCTTCATCCAGCACTAATACAGTTCGCCGCGCTAAGGCCGCACGTGCGAGGCATAGTAGCTGTCTCTGGCCACTAGACAGGTTCCCCCCTCCGTCGCCCACCCGGGAGGATAGGCCTCCCGGTAAGGACAATAGCGATTGAAGTTCCACCTAATAAAGGTAAATATTAACGCTATTTAAATACCGGTAATTATAAAGGTTTTAACGTTAACACTTAACACTTCAATCAAAAAATTAAATTAAGCGTTTCACCAATATAAGAATGCAATATTACATACATGATCTACGACTTATATGTGTTTGTGTGTGTGTGTGCTTAATTTTTTCATATTTTTATGTGAAAAAAAATAGACAAAATTTATTAAAATTAAAACAACGATATCTTTATCGTCGTCAACAAGATTTTCTTGTCATTTTATTATTATTTTAATTATTTTTTCTATATTTTATAATTATAACAATTATCAATGTTTTATTTTATGAAGGGCGTTCTTGTTTTTAGCTTATTGTCTATTAAAACTAATAGCACGTTTTGGGCGAGTGTCTGCGAATAAACCAAGGGTGCCCCGCGGGGGACATCGTCCTCGGCTTGGGCTGGCGCAGCTTGGGTGAGCGCTTGAACAGCGGGACGGACACTCACACGGGTGAGTGCTACGCGGAACAAGAGACCTCGCCTCCGCCGGCGGAGGCAGTTTTGGTTTCGCGGGTAATCGTTTTCGTCGCCATTACCAACGGATCGGATCGCCACTATCAATATATGAGAAAAGCTTTTGAAAGCCTTTTTATTACAGCGCCATCTCGTAGAAACTCTTAAAACTAACGTCTTAGCGTGGATCATTTTTAAATATACGATGAGATAATAAGAGAAGTAATTATAATAATGAAATATTTTAGTTGAAATTGGGTTTATCGCAAACCTCATGCAAAGCGGCGTGCAGTTGAGCATCTGTATACTTCTGTTCAGGGTCCAGGTTGTCCCGGAGCGAAGCTGCGAATAGCGCGGGCCGCTGGGGCAGAGCACACAGCCGCGAACGCCACGCACGTAATCCAGCTA
>JAOSYY010000002.1:6947765-6959200 GCA_025727935.1 Hebomoia glaucippe
AGAGAGCCTTAATATATATATATATATATATATATATATATAATTAATCAATGGATCAATAGACACTGCTTATTTGAGCGTTCAATGAATTTACTCACATCAAAATGACAGGATCAAGAAGAATTTATTGACAAGATCGATATTAACGCAAGCGGAGTCGCGGGCAAAAGCTTAGTCTACTACTAGTAGAATAAAAAGTACTGGTAGAAAAACATAGAACTCCTATCTCAAGTGACCCTAGAAAAGCACTTTAGTTAAATAGGTTCATGAAAGACTTCCGAGAAATACCAATAATATCCATTTCCGAGGCTGAATAAACTTTTTGTTGCGAAAGCCGAATTCAACTGAGGCGTTTCGGTAATTTGCGGAAAGCCTTGCCGATTCGGAAGCATAGCCGCGTTTCCTTTTCATAAAATGTACTAGTCAAATTATAATACGTGTTACAAAAAGCTCTTAGAGCACTCGAAAGAATTAATAAACGAAATAATACGTGGAACGCGCTCTGTTTACACATTTTTTAAAAGAATTACCGAGAACTTGTTAACATATTGAGTTGTTTACTCGGTAGTTAAGTTTTGAAAATGGCAATTGTTAATGTCATTTTGATTTTATAAAGAAATAATATGACGCATACCATCGAAAAGGTGGCTTAGAGAAGCAATTTTTCATGGAATACATCGAGTATTGTTTAGTCAGTGTTAAAATGTTCAGTAATTTCGCGCGTCTAATGAGACTTGTGAAAAACATTAGCGATAGTAATTTTTAATGCTGACATATTGATGTGAATTGCTAGTAACAAGATAATTTACACAAGGCCGATATCAAGATCTGACTCATGTCACTATCTGTCCTTGACTATTATCAAAATTTGCAGATTTTAAAATTGGATTAAAGATTTTTTTCGTAAAGTAACAAGTATCGTTTGCCGTAATAGTAGAATACATAGTATATTAGTAGTTTACATGTTCGATTAGGTTTTGTGATTTTATGTTTTATGACCGATTAAGATTTGGATTATCAGAGCTGATGATGACGAAGCCAGATAAAGTCAATTTTTAGTCATTTAATTTCTATACAATGCAGACAATATTACAGTTTGCGTTCAACTGTATCAATAGCTACTGTGGAATGTTATTATAAATTCATTTTATGCATACACAATACAATGATTAGACGCATAAATTTACATAAATTTTGCTCTTACGTCACCCGTCATCGGTGATGCCTTAATGTTACGGTATTTTTAAATGCGTAAGTATTAATGCAAAAGTTTTACAACCATATTAAATTAATTGAAAACGCTTAGACGAGTAACTTCGCGCAATTGAGAGCTATTTTTTTATACGATAGGAAGGCAAACGAGCATACAGTTCGCCGATACAAAGCGATTCCTGTCGCCGATAGAGAACTCCAAGATAAGTAGATCTAGAAAACGCGTTGCCAACCTTAAGGTCTTAGTATATTACATCATTTTTGACGTTTTGACGGTCTGTTATCGGCCTAATTTATTTTTATTTCGTATATTCATAAATTCATAGACTGAAATCGAAACGCGCATAGTACTTTATGACTTACGGATGGACTATGGAATTAAGTTTGGTGATATTCACCCGATTCTGGTTTAGACAGCCTATAATTAGTAATAGAAAATCTATAGATATCCGTTGCTATTTTATAGCGAAGATTATTACATTAAAAGCATGGCGCTTTTGTGATACAAAAACAGGATTTGAATAAAATTTTAGGTAAATCTTCGTTTTTTTGTATAATTGAAATAATTACTTATTTCGTAAACAAAAAAATAATATGAAATCTTTCAGTATGACTTCATTTTCCACATAATTCGTTACTGTATTTCTTAGATAAAATTGCCATACAATACGATCGATCGAAAATATGGTAATTTTTATTCGTTCTTCCTCGT
The DNA here is from genome assembly GCA_025727935.1 of Hebomoia glaucippe. NCBI lineage: Eukaryota > Metazoa > Arthropoda > Insecta > Lepidoptera > Pieridae > Hebomoia > Hebomoia glaucippe. The sequence continues at coordinate 6,949,690 of JAOSYY010000002.1, forward strand.
AACAAGTTTCGTGAGAAAAAATATAAAATGTTTGATAAAATAAAATATAAGCATCGAATACTTGATTTTAAGAAACAATTTTATATGAGAAATACTTAGACAATAATCTTTATTCGTATATTTAATAATTGTAGAAACTGTGTGATACGATATACAAAAGTCTATAATTCGTTTAACATTCCGTGATAAGCAGTTTATCATATAAATACATGCAAATGAGATGCTATTTTCTGTATAAACTCAACAGTTATAAGAAATTAATTTGCACAAGACATGTTTTAATCAAAATATCTAATTTGGACCAGTAAGGACTCGCTAAATTATACAGTCCATTGGGGTTCACATTCAAAGAAATATCTTAAACTTAAATTCCATTTTCAAACATTTAATTTTGACTGTATTGAAATTAACACTGGTCTAATACACCGTCCATGTATTGATCTAAACATTATACAAAATCCTCTGCTTTAAATATAATCTTGGACTACTCGGGTTGGATTTCCCAAGAGCTGTATACTTTTTACACCGTAAATACAGACATTTTACTGATTAATCTTTAGATAAATCATCTTCTGTGAACGTTATAATAATAATTAATGTTCTCGTAACGGGTTTCTGCAAAAAAACGTATTCTTGGAAAGAGCTTAATCTCAGATTTTAAAATCTCATTTACAGAGTAATAAATATTTAAATCCCATGAATATATCGTATAACATACATATTAAAATGTATGTTAATAATATCGAAGTTTTTCTTAAATTAATTTTAAAATACATAAATTACTAATAACAGCAATTCGAATTTTTGTCTGTTTTTGTTTGTTTGTTCAGGTTACTCGCCGAAAACGACGAAATTCTTTTGATGGAGCTTTCGTTGGCATATAGTTAATATAGTGACTTGGGCTACATTTATATCATTTAATTGTCTACATAAAATAAACATGGATGAACCCGCGGGGAGGAGTTAAATAAATAACTTTTAGCTTACCAACACATTTTGCGATTCATTTTTATATTATAGATATAGATTATGTGGGTTGATAAAACTTTCTTAAGAGAAATCGCGCTTTTGATAATACATTTGATATTTTATTCGGTACATTAAAGAATTCCACAAGTAGGTGGGCAAGAGGGCCATTCACTTTGGCCTCTGACATCGAGGCGAGGCTGCACGATTTCATCAGGTTTTGGTTGCCAACGCAGTCTCTTGGAATTCTATTAAACACAAATAGAAAGGGCGTAAGTCTACGTGGGTGGCAGGCGAGAATTTACATTATAAGCAGATTATTATTGTGTGGAAAACGCCTCTACTGCTCAGACATATAGGCATTTGGGTTGGACTTTGGAAAAGAAAAAATAATTTCGAATAGTCCGAGTACAAGCCGGTCATCACAGTACATAAAACTCAAAGTTTAACATCTAGAAAGCAATGTCTTATTATTTTATTAACGAAATAACATCTTTCCAGAAACCTTTCACAAAATTTAGATACCTACAGATGTAATGAAGGCATCAAGATACTTAATTTATAATATACAAAATAAGATAAGTTGTACCGCGTATTCGCGTTCTGCCTATCTCTACACGATCTTTGGCTATGTAAAAACAAACTCCATACTTGTTGCAGTTCTTAGAATGCGATCCAAAAACTTAGCTTTAAGTATTAAAGCTTTAAAAACATGATAAGATTATATAATCCTAATTAGTTGTAATATAATTAAGGATCTTCCAGTCAGACTTGTTAAAATGATGTTATATATCCCGTTCAGAGTCTCTTAAATATGTACATAAATCTCTTATTTTGATACTAGAGATAAATACTCCAATTTAATTTATTTAAACGACAAATATTGCTCTCTCGAACTTATTTTTATCTCTCATATATTTAATTTCTCAATTACGTTATTTATAAAATAGATATAAAAGTAAAATACAAAAATAAAAATAGTGTAAAAAACCTAATCTGAAAAACCACTAGCAGCGGAGCTTGGTCCAAGCTACCGATGGTTAGGGCCGCAGAGAAAGAAACCTTCTGACACTACGTGCTGTATCTAGGAGTACTGCCTTTTGCATCTGTCCCTTGATCCAACTATCTAGCTAGAGACTCTATAGATGTTAGTCAAGGCTCTTCGCTATGAGACCGTTTACGCTAACTACTATCGGGACAATGATACATCTCACAAAGCGGTTATCTCGTGAGCTGAGTCCAAGTATTTGCTAAGTTTGTCCTTCTCGGCCTTCATGAGATTCTCGTCATGCGGGATGATGACATCGATGAGCACTGCCTGGCGTTTCAATCGATCTATCAATACGATATCAGGTCTATTGGCAACAATAAGTCTGTCCGTAATGGCAGTTCGATCAAAACAGAGCGTTATTATTATATTTACGTATCGTCCTTGCCGATCAAAAGGAAAAGCAGGACGGAGATGATAGCAATACATAATGTCCGGATTGGCCTCAATCCAGTGCCAATAAAAACCGGAGTACGGCGCGGCTCCGAATGCTCATAAAGACTTTGGCAATAAACGCTCCGTTCGAATGTAGTTTCGCCGAGCAACCTTCGCGTGTTCTCAGAATCTTCGACGACCGGTTGGACGTTCGAGGCTGCCGTTTCTCGGAACGGCGACGACCTGTAGCCGTTTCGATTTTTTAAATTAACGTTCCGTTATCGGCTTACATGCATAGCTTAGGCAGACGCTCAATTAGACATTGTGTAATCCATAAATAAGCGTGACTATTTTTATCTTGAGCCGGTCACGTTTCCGAGTGAAAGGGCTTCCCACTCCGAACTCGTATAACTGGCTGTTGGATAACGAATTTGTCCATTCACGCGCTCAGTTTCTCCGCGTTCCGCTTATCATGTAAACAACTAATCGTTACTCGTGTAAGGAAAGTTAAATATAATTCTAATCAATCAATATTACACACGCTGCAAATATACGTAGCTGCTGACGTAAGCACTTACGTGGTCACTGATAGTCACTGAACCTCGTGATTCCATTTAACCTTCACCTTATTCCTATTTCGAACTATAATACCATTCGCAGCTACCAATGTTGACATAAAACCTTAATAACACAAAGGCAAACACTCGTTGAAAGTGAATCTAACGAAAAAATAATATCTCAGTTATATAAATTTTACAGGCTTTTATAAAAAATTCAATTATCGTGTACTTAAAGCGTTGGTCTAACGAAAACAATCCTTAATCTAGTTACGGTGGAGTTGTTTTAGTATAGCAATGAAGATCAAAGCCGTATTTCAATCAGGTCAGTTAGGCGAAAGCATCAGTCGGCTTCGCAGTACTCCGCTGTTGAAATTTAAACTAGTTCATATTCCGGGAAACTGTTTTTTGCCGTTCCGTTTTGTCCTAGGGCAATTGTGAGAACGTTCAGCGTCAACGGAGTCCATTAAACCAATAACAATTCGACAATTATGTTACATCAAAGGACGATGCGTGAATAATTGATCAATAAATAGTAGTATTCAGGCGATTGTATCACAAAGTGGCCGAGTGCTCGGTAATTCGGAGCTGATTGGATCTTAACAATTTCATTGTAGTTTGAAATTGATATTGTGAGATGAACAATATTCCTTTAACGGGAAATAAAATACGTTTTATAGACAAACTGCTGTCGGTAAAAATCGTATGGTTTAGTCACCTAACATTGTAGTCTTTCGTAGAAGCTGTATTGGTTAGAAAACTTGCATCATCTATTACTCACATCTCCCTTAACTGTTTCCACATCAATGACTTCCTCATAATTCTGTTTGAAGGAATATAACAACGTAATGACACCGTTTTCCTAGAAGCATAACGCGAACTTCTCACGAATCGCGGGTTAAGTGAAATTTAACAGCGTGTCAATCTTGTGCCTTTAGTCTTTCCTCGAACAATAACTTTGTACGCACGAAAAAATGGGCATTATACTCGCCATTTCTCATAACAACCTTCGGGTCGGAGGCTTCTGAGGATTAATTACGCGTTCCGCGTAGGGCCGCCACCGGGCCATTCGATTCTCAGTAAACACGAATCGAAAAAGGAGCAAAAACGGACGCGGTTTATTCTGAGAACACGCATACCTGCGCCAGCGCACTGCACACATCCCACCTTCCGACGTTTCGATCCAACGCACATTTTCCTAGTAGTTTGTCTTCAGAATATCTTTTTCATATTCTCGTTGGATCGTATTCATCGCAGACATTACACGTTTTAATTAATTATTAAAATATTGTTTTATGATACTAAAGATTGAAGTCATTAATAAATTAACGGATTTTTTGTCTATAAATATCAAGATTACAGTTTCTTTCTAAAGAAATATAAAATTCAATACGTTATTTACAAAAGAAACACAGTTTATAAGATTTTTGTCTATTTGCTCGGGCTAATCTCCAAAACGCCTCGACTGTCTTCGACAGGACATTCGCTGGCAAATAACTAACATTATAAACAATAAGTTAGCCTAGTTTTGTTTCATCATTATATATACAGAATAGAAGCAAACGAAACCGCGTGGTACTGCTACTAAATATTTTTATATGGAAACTCGAGCAATTTATTTAATGCACTCGTAGTTTATAATGGTAACAAAGAGTTAAAAGACGCCGCCAGTTCTGCGAAATTTTATTTCAGGAACTTATATACGACCTGCCGTTTGCCTCGACATCGTTTTCAAGATAAAGCCTACCAACTTGCATAGTCAAACGACGTCGATAATACTGATTTCTGAGAAACGTCCCGTGTTTGCATTATGCAATGCATTACGGCTGACATAAAGGCATAGTATTGGTTGTGGTAGGTGTAATTTATGCATATCCATGTATCATTAGATATACAGGGTTATAATCACATTCTAGGAACCTTAAAGTCTTTATTAGTTAGTTATTTCTTTGATGCGCGTAAGAAATTTTAAAATTATCATATACATTTGAAATTGTTTGTATAAACTGTGCTTTAAGACTATTATCTTATATATAAAATTCTCGTGTCACAATGTTCGTTTCCATACTCCTCTGAAACGGCTCGACCGATTCTTATGAAATTTTTATGCATATTCAGTAGGTCTGAGAATCGGCTACTATCTATTTTTTATCCCCCTAAATATTAAGAGTTGTCGACACCTAATTCTTCCCCTAATCTTTTTTTTAGTTCCTTTTCAATTCTTAGTTAATAAAATAATACACAGATATATTTAGTATTAGTATTAGCGAACGACTTGAATTCTTCGTTAGCGAGCACACCATCAAAAATATAGTTAAAAATCACGTCGATGTCATCTTTCAAAGAAAATAATATAATTATATATTCCTTTAGAAGCTAGGCTGTCACAGACAAGCCGTTCTTGCCTCACCTTGAAATTATTTGAGCCAAGTTCCGATGTAAAGTACAATCGCATATTGTGGTATACTAGGAACATCAGAGACGGGTTTACGGAGAACTATTATTGCCTTTGTTTATCCACCAAAGGAGACAATGGTGTTTTTTGCGTGACCGAAGAGCAACCACTCAATGGCCATTGTTAGCGTATATTGTTCTATGATTATTTTCGTAGAACTATTGCAGTTATCTGAACAATTTTATTAAACGCAATTTCACGGAATCCCTAGAGGACAGATTTATGTATCCACGGGGAAATCGGTTTCCACCTTGTAGCTTGACATTGGAGTTTTTTACGCTTATTATTCAGTATATATAACAGAATAGAAGGTGATGCGAAAGACATCTGAAAACGCTTATTTTTTCCAAATGCCCATAAATGTTAAGTCTCTTTTAACATGGGGAAAGTAAACTGATATAATACATACGACTAAATTGAAAAAAAAAACAATATACTTATACGAGGAGGAATCAAAAAGTAGTAAGAATGGCTATTGAAAACTTAATAACTTTTTTTCAACATGGCCTCCGAGTCTCTGTACACTCGGAGATTTTTTTTTAATGTTACAAATGTGTATCTGAGCTATGCCTGCCAGTATTTATTTTTTCTTTCCAAGGAGTATGTTCTCACTATTTTTTGATCCGTCCTCGTATATAACCTTCAATGAATTTATGCAAGAATTATCTTAGACGTGTTTTTTGATTATTTGTCTGTCTGTCTGTATCTAGAGTAAAATGTCCGAAAGATCTATCGTCTTCGCGTTCAAATAAATCTTATTTTTATACATATAATAAATCGGTATTAGATACCATAGATTAATAAAGTTAATCGAAAATAGATAGAAAAATAAAAGTGAGTTGCAAAATCGACACGAACAGCTGGCAGAAGCTAAAATAAAAATTGAAGTTGTAAAAAATTCAGTCACAAAACATCTGATTTACGCCATAATTACAAAAAAATTAGTAGTATAAACTCAATTATTACAAACTATAAAAGTGAAATTATAAATAATATATAGTCGTGAAAGTAAAGTGGTGTACTTTCTAAACAGAGAGTTCTTAGTAGTATTAAATCATTTTTCCTTTAATAACGGCTCGGCTTGGAAGTAAATTAAGTTTAAGATGGTTCGCTAACCGTTCATATTATTTATTTGAAGTACCTTTTACCAGTTATTCTCGTTTCGTTTTCATCATTTATTTATTACTAAGGCTTAACAACTAGATATATATAATTAACTTGGAACTAAATTGCCTATAGTATAATATAATACATATTTCACTTACAGGTGAAGTATATATTATTAAATTGAAACGAAACGAAAAACATCTTAATCGTATCTTAAAAAAAATGTTTAAATAATTTTAAAGTTTGTAAATTTTGCGTGAAGGCTATTTTATTCCTTTGAATATTTTAAAACGTACATTATCATAAAAATGAAAATTAGATTGTGTTTCATATGAAAATTAATGAAATGCCAGTACCAACTTTAATAGTCCTTGACAATATTATCGTATCTAGGTCAAACTGAACTCAAGTACACACGAAAATTAACATCGACATATTTAACTAGTTTTTATATTCCTACAACTATTATCTAATAGACAATCATATTAGCTGAAATTCTGAGACCATATTTTAAGTGTGATATGTCTAGGTTTTTATGAAAGGCACAACGTACCATTTGTTTAATAAAATATGTAGATGTCAGTCTGTCAGATGACCTGTAGGCCGCGGCGATATCAGTTGGCGCCATTCGTGATGTCAGTATAATTCCTATTAATTTATTTCGTTTATTTCCACACCACGAGCAAACGACTTTCAACTGACTCGTTATTAAAGATGTTTATTTAATGTAGCTGATTATATTTACACAAAAAGTTAACATCAAAAACTCACCTGGTAGTTTGACCACCATTTGAGGTGTGAACGAATTATTGGGATCCAATGTAAACGCCTTAATTTGCAACTAAACACAGTAACACGAGTGCACTTTTAATTATATTTCCTCAAATCCACTTTATAGCTTTCGTTTCTTAGTAAACTCTATAAGCAGTTCCGTAGAAACAGAATGCACTGGAGAAATTAATTTGCAGAAATCAGCGCCGCTCGCCGGCCGCTACGCGTTCCGTTTCAGAAACGTTTTCTAAGAAAGCACACATTCAATTTCACTAAATGCCGGCTGGATTTATCACAGATAACGAAATCGCAACGGGAGGTGAAAGTTCGGTCAGTTGGGCGATGAGAACGTAAGCCCTCTCTCGTGTACGAAAGTAGACTGAACGGTCGCCGTGTACGCGATACAAACATGTTCCACGCGGGAAGCGCAAAGCGAACGCCGATCGCCTGTACGCGCGCCCTCTCTACGTCGACCGACATGCCCTCGCTTCCCAGAACTACCAACCTTGACGCTTCGAGGAAATAACTCAAGGCATTGTCACTAATTTTATATAAAAAATTCATTTCTTTTAGACCAGACGTCTCAAATTTAAATGTCATTACTATTACATTACATACAAAATTATATTTAGATTCGTGTTTCATTTACTAATAACATATTAATCTACATTACATATTTAAGAATTTAAAGGTAGAAAAGCATCAAAATTACATAAATACTAGTTAATACATAGAAGTAACAAAAATATACGAGCTAGTTAAAGCGCGATTTAGATGATAGATATACAATATGTTTTTAACATTGTACACTTAATATTACCATATTCAATGACAAGTTTTTGGCCTACGCTAACATCTTATATTCTATAAATATGTTTAGTTTAATCTATCAATCATGTAACCCCGCCCCTTGTTCCCAACAGACGTGGAAGTAATAAACGCTAAAGTTCATTCACTTCGCGGTCTATTTTGTGTTGAATCGTTACAACAAGTAGTAATCATCTCTTTTTACTATATTTTATACATTACCTGTGATATAATATACTCCTCGCCTCATCTCTATAACACGTATACAGGTGTTCGGTGACTGCCCCCGAAAACGAAAACGGGTGATAGTACTAATGACACCTTTTGATGAAGACTAAAAAAAGACATATTTTTAACCGTGTCTATTAGCATTATTTACAATGTCTTTGTTTTCGGGAGCAGTTCCCAAACACTCTGTATATCACATTCGACTCTATTTTCGATGATTATTGAACAAACACTGATTTTAAAATTGAACGTATACTTACCATCTAGGACACTGTCACTCGCAATTACACTTGGAAGCCATATTATTATGATATCTAATACAATCTGATACGCTTTGGAGACTTTTAAGACAAGAGCCTGCCAACTCGGCTGTAAGACATTTAGTTTAATACGACACAATGAGCAAGTCGCTTACTGTCTACTGTCTCTTGCCCATTTCTTCCTTACAAATATTGCAGTGTAATGCTATCAATTTGTCATCACCTGTCATTAGGTTGCCCATACTAAAGGCAACGCATTAGATAAGTAAATAAACATATTATGTATTTATAGTTCGTGGCACGGACACAGTCCGACGTAAAACGAAATCGTGAACATCTGCCCTAGTAACGGATTTGCAGGTGTCTTTCTTACAATTTACTTAAGATTCCTAAGATAATATCTTACTTACAGCGTTAAGACGTGTGGCTCTTAGGCTATATGGTGCCGATACCATACTATTTCTAGTTAACGAAGTCCTTTCTGTAATCATTGAAGCGTAACGTTATTAATTAATATATCGAATCCTCAAAGAGGTACTTTCAAAGTAACTACAACACACGTGTTACTGAATAGAAGCGGTAATACAAAGCCTTTGGAACTATATGGCTGTTCAGTTCTCGCCAACATCAGTTAAGAATAGCTGGCGGGGCTGCCAAGTTTCTTCACGAAGTTTTCTTGTTTTTAAATTTTCCTTATATTTTTATGGTTGCTTCAATTAACGATAACTCAAAAAAAATCTAAGGTTAAGTAACTTGTTATGATTTGATGATAGGTTAGAAAGTTGTTCTTGTTTTTTATTTCTTACTGGGAGATAATGGGCATTGTGTGGTGGAAGGAACTTGTAATTTAATATATAAAATTCTCGTGTCACAGTTTTCGTTGCCATACTCCTCCGAAACAGCTTGACCGATTTTGATGAAATTTTTTGTGCTTATC
>JAOSYY010000002.1:6959300-6970098 GCA_025727935.1 Hebomoia glaucippe
GTGGGCTAATTAACCAAAAGATAACCTAGAATTAGCGGCACCAAACAAAAAAATTGTTTTTGTAGACCTGTGTTATTTCTATTGGTATAGCTAATGGCTGTATGTTGAAAAAACAACCATTTATTTCAGTTTACTACACATACGAAAACATGGATCACCTAGCCATGCCAAACTTTACCAATTTCTATATAGATTTGTCTGAATTCACTTCGAGAACATTGGAGAATATATCCTTGCCAGATATAAAATTGCCAATGCCGGAGCTCAGTTTGCCAGACATCAAGATAACGATGCCAGACGTGAACGATATAACACCAAAGATGGTGGATGTGACGAAAAAGTATACGGTTTACAAAGAAGTGGTACAAAATAGAATGTTAGAAGCCTCTGATTATATAAAAGTTGTCGCAGAGAGCTGTTGGGAAGAGATTCGAAGATTTTGGGGCGGGATTTTTTGATGTTTTTTTTTATTATTTCAGTCTGTTTGATCTAGGATGGTAATTTTGACAGCTCACAGTAGAGATGGTGTATATAATCGTCAGTGGATCCATTTGATTTCCGATTTAATTTTTATTTGACCTTGGAATCGATAGTATTTTTTTTGTCTATGTTTATTTATTTGCAAAGATTGTACCCGTCAATGAAGTACGATATTATCTTTAACACATTTTATTATAACAATACAATGCTTCATTAGCGTGAACCGTTAAAATTATCATCCAAGAGTTGAGATGTTTTTGTTTAATTATTAATTATAATTTTCGTTCTTCGTTGAAAGAATTAAATTGATTAATGAATAATTTCAAGAGCTTTTGATGTCTCTTGCTGTATTCAAAAGCTACCATTGAGCTAATTTAAGCTACTGTAACTTTAAAATTGTTTAATGAAAAAATAATACTTTATAGGTTTTTAAGCTCTAGGTGATTTACAAAAAGAAAGTATGCGTTTTTCATTAACAATACACTCAACGATTTACAGCGCTTATTTTACCAATACGATGGTATGAAAGTGTTCACGTTTATAAAATAACAGAAAATTAATTTAGGCATATTTAAAATTATGAAAAAATAAAAAATGTTTTCGGCCAGTATCTAAAAAGCTTTAACTATAATTTTTTAAACGCGAACTTTATCGTACTTAATAATTTAAATTATTTATTTATTCATTCCCAACAATTATGTTTTTAATTTAATTTTTTATGGGTTACATAGAGGGTTAGTTTAAGAATTAATATTCTATGATTCTTCTTCATAAAAATCATTCTTCCAGTTGATTTTTCATCTCTACACATACAAATGTATGTGAAATTAATTAGTTATGATAAAAAATATTTACTAAGGAAAAATATTTTGTTTTTTTAGTCTAATAATACTCTCAAGAAACTATATTTCTATAAATATTTTGTCTACAGTGTACCTTATATCTATAAAACTTCATACTCATATTTTTTCATATAAAAACTATTTATTTAATGCAGATATATTATTTATTTTAATATATAACATTATATAGTTAATTGTTGTAAAAACTTTTGTAGTTTGTACTAGAAAAACACAAAAATGTATGAACAATGTTAAAAATCCATAGAATAGGCTATTAGACAGACTAAATGAAGATGATAATTATTATCACAAGAAAATTTTAGTTTGACTTCTATTACAATATGTCAAGTCGTAATCCATACTTCAGCATTGTCAAAGCATTATATAGAAAATATAGTTTAACTAGTCTTGAGACTAGATTCTAACTCGAGTCTGGGAATTCAGCCATTAAAAGTCTTCTGGATGAGTTAAAATTTTTATATTTTATTTTTATATAATATTCTGTATACTTTCTTTCTCTCTATGGAAGTTTAGAAATGAGCTTAATTGCTCTGAAGTCTCCAGTCAAATAGCCTGTTTCTTTTGACGGTGTTCACAAAAGTTTGTATCTAAAAATTATGTTTTGAAATGTACCTTATGCGAAATGACGCAGCCATAATGTTTAAATTTAAATTGGTATTACTAAATTGTAACTAACTCACTAGTCGTATTGTTGACTTTTCATAATATTTATTATTTTTAAACTTTTCGTCTGAAAAGATTGTATTAATTCTTTTGTATGTTTTTTTTTGTTATAGAAAACTTGTCACAAGATGTCTTATTTTTTTATTAAACAAGTACTTAGTACCTGTTTTTAGTTTTTAGTCAGAGAATCATCACATTGTTGTTTTTTTTTCGATTGTCTATGTAAACAATCGCTTCAAAATCAGGCTATGAGTGTAACTTTAATTACGAAATTAATGTTTTACTCACATATGATTGTACTAATGGTTTATTTAATTACAATTATTAATATGCAAAAGTTTTTTTAATCCTTCCCTCTCCCATATTTTTCCTTTACTGCCAGGGAAGGATAGAGGTATTAACATCACCTATGCAAAGTGCTCGCTGGTCTTAGGTGAGTTTTATACATTTTCATTGTTAAATAAATCTCTGTCCTTCCCTGAACGCAAACATTTTCCTATTAACACATGTGGGGAAGGACAGAGTATAAACGGCGTTAATAAATGGTATTTTTTTTTTTACAGATTATAAATACAATCAAGAATTACCACAGAGTGTTAAAGACTCGTACGCACCGCCTGTTATCGTTCAAGATTCGGATTTGAAGAAGCGAGTTGCTGCCTTAGAAACTTGGGCGTTGAATACCGATAACAGAATAAAAAATTTCGATACCAAACTGTCCAAACTGGATAATCTTGAAGCGCAGATAGAGAGATACTCCTTCAAGCATCTACAACAGAATTTGGTACAGATTTTAAGTGTTGACGATAATAGTGAAGCTGTTGCTATTAAACTTAAGGAGCACTTTGATAAGAATTACGTTTCAAAAGACGAATTACAAGTTCTGAGTCAGCAGGTACATGAGAAATTAATAAATTCGTGGAAACCGGATATGAGTGAAGATGACATTAGGGGATTGGTTCAAGAGTATCTGTTGACGGTGGAAAAACGACAGATGGAACTGATTGTCGAGAAAGTTCAAGAATATGTGGGTAGAATGGAAGTAGCTGCTCCAGGAGCAAGTGACCCTGGGCATGATGCAGAGGAAATTAAGAGACTTGTGTCAAGCATGTTGGAGATTTACGACGCTGATAAGACGGGATTAGTGGATTACGCTTTGGAGTCTGCTGGTATGTCTTTAATATACGGTTGTCCAATATCTCCCTTCCGCTTGTTTACACTTTATTCAGTGCTTTATAAAAAGTGTTACAGTGATCGGATTTAGTTTAAATATGCGCCATTTTGTTCGATAATCTGTTTCCATATAGATGGCAACTTCATAATACCCTCCTTATTTGCGAAGAACTCGGACAGCCACTTTTCACAAGTCTCTTTTGAGTTCAACTTTACACCACCAAGGGCGTTCGCCATGGACAGGAACAGTTAGTAATCACTTGGCGCTACGTCCGGGCTATATGGTGGATGCGTTAAAACCTCCCATCCGAGCTCCCGTAGCTTCTAACGAGTCATCAACGAAGTGCGTTGTCCTGAAAAACTTTAAAATAGCTCGAATTTCGGCGTTAGTAAACTGCATGTTTACACGTCTATAACTGTTGAATGCAATTTTCAAACTAATCATACGTCCTTTTGTAGGTTATGTTAAGACCTTTCAAATGGTGCATAGTATAGCCAGATACGAGCTCTGTAGCGTTTTGTACATAGCCGTGAAATTCAAAAGACAAAACGGCGGAAGGGAGATATTTGTCAGCCATATATTTTTATAGAGGCCGAAAACTCAGTTAACTAGTAATGCCGTTGATGAATTACGTCACGCGGTGGGGGGGAGGTTGGAACTAGATTCAAACTAAGTCCTTTTTACGTTACAATTTAAAAAATCAACTTACGATCGTATCAAGTATCAATATTTATCTCGTTCATGATAACATAGAATGATCTTATACTTGAAGTTCTTCAGCTATTTTTAGATATGACAATATTTATTATTTATCGGTAACATAATTATCATGGTCACCTTGACGATGACGGCATCGACTACCTTCTTAAGTCGTCAATTTGGCGTGACGTCACAATTAAAATGTCAATACTGACAATAGCCTTCGGATATACTGGCTTTTTTATATGATAGGAAGCCAAGGGAGCATTCAGTTCACTTATCTAGTAAGCGGTTACTGTCGCCCATGGGCACCTCCAAGATCATTAGATCTAGGAGACGCGTTGCCAACCTTAAGGCCTCAGCCATATTACATCATTTATTTTAACGACGTTCTACTGCCCGTCATATTTATTTTTAGTTCGAGCATTCGTATTTTATTATAACTAACTAACACTATACATATTGAGATAAATTTAAATTTTTCTTCCTTAGCAATTAAACAACAAAATTTTATATAGACTATAACACACCATAACATTAGGTATCTGCCATTGAGTCTCGTCGAAATCGGTTCAGCCTTTTTTAGATTAACGAGAACAAGCAGACAGATGCGCAAACTTTTAAGTACTCTATGTTATAAGCATTGGAATAATACTGTTATAATGATACGACAAACAGACACTTAAATTTTATTTATGTATAGATGAGATGTGAATATGATAGAATTCCCAAAGAATATTTGGGAAAATGTTTTTAATAGATGCATATTTAATTCAGGTGGCCAAGTGATATCGACTCGGTGTACGGAACTGTACCAGATCAAGACAAAACAGTACTCCATCCTAGGCCTTCCGGTCTGGTGGGTCTACACTTCACCCCGCTACGCCCTAACACCGGGGAACATGCCCGCGGAATGCTGGGCTTTCCAAGGGTTTCCGGGATACCTTGGTATGAGTCCAATATCAAAGAACTAAAGAGGTTGTGTTTGACAAGAAAAATAGTGTTGGATGATCGGTTTATCGACAAAGGCAGTCACAGTACGACTTCTTAAGATTTGGCGTTTATACGCAGGATACCAATCTAATATATAAAATTATCGTGTCACGTGTGCGTAATTGAACTCCTCCGAAATGGCTCGACCGATTTTAGAGAAATTTTATACGCATATTCAGTAGGTCTGAGAATCGGACGAAAAATAGTTAGAGTCCACCCATAATTTTTTTTGTTTTCTTTGTTATGGTACAACGTATAAAAATACAATACAACCCCAAATTTTCACCACTGTATAATCAACTTCTATATATTCATGTGGCAAATCGAAGTTTAAAAACGAAAACGGGTGTTAGTAATTATGACACCTTTGATGATGGGACGGAAAAAAATTCGATTCTGACTATAAAAAAGTCATATTTTTAAAACGTTTTTTTTTAGAGTTATTACCGCAACATCATGTTTGTACAGCTAAATGAAACGATAACTTCATAAAAAATACTGAAAAAAAAACCATCAATGAAACACAAATCAAAAACTGTTGATGGTTTGGTTAAAAAAATATTTCTTGTTAATTTTTTTTTTCTTTGAAGCATATTATTTTAGCTCAAATAAGATACTTTTATTGTAGTGATCCGTACATACGCTATAATCGAAGTTACCGGATTCTCTCTTGAGCACATGTCGCGGTTGCTGGCTGCTGAAGGGAAAATCGAGTCTGCGCCGAGGAATTTCTCTGTCTACGTAAGTATAATCCTCATTTAAAATTTAAAATTTGGCCCTCATGGGCCTCAGCAGATGTGAACTGTTTCCATATTATGATTAATAAACATTAACAAAAAATATTTTTATAAAATATGTCCCATTAACAAGACCGCGTGCTCGTTGTCCTCTTACAAATGCGAAGTTTAACTCGTCTTAATATAACGGGTGTTAGGACCGCTCCCAAAAACGAAGACAGATGATAGCAATCATGACATCTTCGATGATGGTACGGAAAAAAATCGATCCTGACTAAAAAATAATCGTATTTTTAAAACGTTTTATTAGCTTTATTCCGCTCTAAAATGTTAGTCCAGCTGTTTTTGTTGTCATGTATTTTTTATGAAACTATCGTTTCACTAACATGATGGAGTGTAAATAATGCTAATGAAACATTAAATTTTTTTTTAGTCAGTTCCGATTTTTTTTCTTGTCTTGAGTACTATCATCTGTCTTAGTTTTCGGAAGCGGTCCCCAAACACGCTGTATACGTAACATTATTTAAATGGCAAAATCTTGGTGCTTGCATAAACATTGAATTTATTTAAAATTTCAGGGTCTACACGGCGAATTGGATCCTGAACCGCATTTATTCGGCAACTATATGTACGACGCAGACAGTACTGCCATACAATATTTCCCAGTTCAATACCCAAAGATGACCAACATTGGTGGAGTTGAATACCCAGTGGCTTACGACATAGTCGAGTTACGAGTTGAAAGTAACCATGGTAATCCTACATACACCTGTGTCTATAGATTTCGGGTACATGGCAACCCTTTGAACGACATACGGCAAGCAACTGAAGATAGTATTAAAGACAGTGAAACGTAACGTCTATAGAAAAATGTGTCTATGGTTTGAAACGAGTGCAGTGGCCTTTAAGTTAAAAGTACAAAACTGTGACTTAAGAGACAATATTGACATTCAAATGTCCATTTCTGTGTCCATTAGTTAAGGAAATGCAATTCTTCGTTTTATCTGTTGACTAATGTGTTCCACTATGTAGAGTTTCATTATAATGAGCCAAAATGAAAAGTTGAAGTCTTAAATAGTGCCTAATATACAATTTTGAATGTTTTTAAACCCCTTATTGCAAGACGTGTCTGTAATAACTCATGTCACGTTGAAAAATATAGATAAATCTTGAAACTAGATTCACGCTTGAGACACGTGTTGGAGTATAATTTTTTAAGTCTATTCATCAATATAAAAGTATATATTTTTAGAAATCTTGGCTATTATATTTTTGTTCACTGGCGACAATATCGATTAGTGTCAACAAGATGGCCGCCTTTAACTTCCGGTGCATATTCGTTCTGTGACGCGTGTCTCTGGTTTAATAAAATATGGCGACTCTACCAGAATCATTTTATAATGACTGTTTTTAATCTCAACACCGCACAAGGCATATACGCTTAGTTTTATACCATTATTTATGTAATATGTATTTTAAGGTTCGATGATAAGTTTTTAGAATTTAATTTTTATTATTGGATTGTAATGTGAGATGCTGAGCGTTTTACATATTATTTTAAAAGTACAAAAACTGTCATATTGGGCTCGATGTTGTATCGAATGACGGTAGTTTGCAATTTTAATTGCAAATTCAGATATACTGTGAAAAAGTCTATGGCTAATGTTGACTACATTTTCTTTGTCATAGGCTGATATCTTGTCAAACCGATTTTTCTGTTAAAGTTTTGACAATACTCAAGTACAGTTTCAAAATTGAGTAATAGCTTCATATTAGGCCATTAAATTATATTCTAGATTTTTATCACTTAAATCTATTTCACTCAGACAAACTACATTACCTGCCATTCGTATAGAAACCCAGTTAAAAATTGATACAACATAGAGCTAATTATTTTAATACGATTTATAAACAATTGCACGTTTTTTATTCAGTTATTTTAGGAATAAATTAATGACGAACTTTTTTAATTATTGCTTGACTTTTAGGTCCTGATAATTTTAAACTTAGTTATAGTGAAGGAACTAGTCCACTAGTTAGTAGATATGCCAATTTAATTTAAGTGTTTTTTTTTTCATTTGTCTTCGCTTCCGAACGGCTGAATACAAGTCTGAAAATTCTTGGTTCTAAAGGAATTTTTTAGCCTTTTTTTAATTATAAACTTTTGATATAGTAATTATTTAACCGTTTTTAATTATACATTTTCTGAATTTATTAATAACACACATCCTGGTTACCATAGCAACGCAACCTTCGGTCATGTACTAAAGAAAACAATATGTCTACTCATGACTTGGTAAATGACGACAGGATACATTCATGGAATCTCTAAATGACTTATGTAACTAAAATTTAGATTAATCGAATAGTTGTGTATATTTGCAAAAAAAATCATCACATTAATATCAGATTTATACAGGGTGTTTGGGGACTGCTCCGGGTAACGAAGACAGGTGATACTAATGATACCTTTGATGATGGAACGGAAAAAAATTCGGTGCTGACTAAAAAAGAATCATATTTTTAAATCGTTTTATTAGCGTTATTTAGTTAAGCTGGTAGTTTTAGCTAATAAAAAGTGTTAAAAAAAGTTTTTTTTCTGTCAGGATTGATTTTTTTTTCGTCCCTTCTTCAAAGGTCTTAGTACTATCACCCGTCTTCGTTTTCGGGAGCAGTCCCCAAACGCCTGTATATTGCTACGAAAAAATAATATTACGCTTTTGATAAATTTAATTTCATTATTCAAAATAATGTGCGGCAGCTGTTTCGTTTACAGTAAGGCCCCCTATTCCAAGATATAACTCAAGTATTGATTTATTCTTAAGTTTTTATTTTTTTTTAAGATTTGAATAAAGAAGTGTTGAAACTTAAAACTAAATTTAAACTTAAGGTCACGTCTTGGTATATGGGTCGTAATTCTAGATTTTTTTTTAACATAAAGTATAGGTTTTTCTTAGATAAGAGTTGCCGAGGAAGATAATTGAAAGTTTAAAAAAATATTTCAGTTAAAATTATGTTCGATTTTTAAATTTATCAAATGTTTTACGAAATCTTCTATTATAAGTCTTTGATTTTTGGCAATCTATGGCCATATGACTTGTTTAGTTCCATATAAACTTGTGTAACATATTTATGTGCACGATAATGAAAACACGAGACGTTTCTAAATCTTGTTTATTTATGTAGTTAGTATTATTTTCCTGTATAAATCCTTGTCGATAATTGAGGACAAATCGAAGTACCTATCAGCTTAAGGATATTTGTTGACTAAAAACGGAATTAAGCCTTCTGGATGCGTTGTTCATCAACTACTTCATAACTTAAAAAATAACACTAACGTAAAACCTTATTACAATCTTTTAACCTGTGACGTCATCGTATTTTTAATCACCTCGAATCTAGCTACCCTACTTATTTAATTAAATTCCTTGTCTATTCTATACCAAGATTAATAATCTAATGTACATGACTTATTTTTATATGAAGTAGGAATTCTGTTGGATATATAAACATTTTAACATATTTTTAAATTGATCCGAATATAATTAGTTTTATACTAACGTACAAATTGCATGGAGCGTGTTGGCCACATTAATATTTTTATAATGATATTTTTTTAACAATATTTTATAATTTTAACCTTTTATTAATCCAATCTAATAATTTCACTGAATATTACCTCTACAAAATGAGCTTGTATATCGTTAAATTATATTCGAGTGTATTTTAACTTATTTATTATATTTTATTGCGCATATTGTGGCAAAAATTCTTATTCGTAGTTAGTTTTAGGATTAAGGTTTTACCATAAATAATGCTTCACCGAAATATTTGTGTTGTTCGAAATAAAGTTTTAATAAAATAATAAATGTTTTTTTTTAATTTTATTTAGATACACGAAAGATTATCGTATGAGAAGTAACGAAAACTGATTTTGTGGCCCATCAAATCTGCTAAGATTTCGTACTAAACTACATTATTGTTATAAACATCTTAGTGTCAAGTAGTATCATTTAGACATGTTAAAAATAACATTCAAGGTTTGATTACATACATAATCATTTGTTAGATACAAGTGGAGCCGATAAACGTTAATCGGTCCCCTGCTGTGTTTTCATGAGTGTTGTCTATTTTTAACTGACTTCAACGAAAATATTTTTCTTAAATACTGTAACGCTGGCTCATTTGGTTAATAATCAATCGTACTTAGAAACAACAGCAAAACAAATTTAGAAGTAATGTCAGGTACAACGAATCCCTCAAAAATTTCTTTATTTATAAAGTTACTGTTTAAAGCGGTGTTTGACTCGTGTTATGTTCCACGTCGACGAAACCATGAGCTAACAATAATTAATAGTCAACTAATACGAACCGTACCTAATATGTATTCAGCATGACGTCATACCAACGGAAAAGACCTAAGCGCCGAACCAAATCAGACAACACGAAAAATATTTAACTGTAAACAGCAAGTTAGGAATACAGTATAGACAGGCACATACTTTCATTATACGATATCATTTCTTCGCCTTTAATCTTTTCCACTAATAAACTACATAGGACTTCAAATACAGTTATCCGAATGCAAAATAAAGGCAATCTGTGTCTGTAATAGTGTTTGAAGTATGTATGTAACGAAAATAGTGCAGATGTGTCTTATTTATAAAGCAGAACTCTCCTTCGATTCTATTTCGGGTAGTAAGTTAGGTCAATGCCGAGCATTGCTCTTGCGTTGCACGCGGACTAGCTTGTGTCAAGGTCGGGTGAAAACAAAAGACAAGTGTTAAATTTTACGAATTTTTTTTAATGCATTTTCTTTCTTTTATAATTTATAAATGACCTAGTAAGAAAGTATCTTAGTCTTATCCGTTTCAGCACATACAATCATTCATGAGATTACAAAAAGATCCTTTGGCGAGTGCAGTACCGAGAGGCCGGCGGTCGAGGCGCGCCCGCGGCGCCGCGCTCCGTCCTGCCGTCACTATTATTTTTAATTACATATCTTACGTACAATTAAATTACGGAGATTACAAGCCTGAGTTGAGCAGCCGGCCGCGGGACCGGCCGAGCCGCGGGCCGCTTCTGGTGGCAGCTAGCATGGGCGCAGCGCGCTTAGAAGCACTTCCTGTGCACGATGGAGGGGCCAGATTCGTCGTACTCCTGCTTGGAGATCCACATCTGTTGGAAGG
>JAOSYY010000002.1:7018049-7031921 GCA_025727935.1 Hebomoia glaucippe
ATTCCAAAACGGCTGGACCGATTTAAACGGGACCTAAACCAGGTAAAAGCAGATTATGGCGCATAACACAGACTAGCTTCATCGTATTATAAACACTGTGTTAACGGGTGTTACACGCCCCCGAAAACGAAGACAGATGATAGTACTCATGACACCATTGATGAGCGTCAATAATACAAATAAAACGTTATAAATTATATATATATTTTTTAAAATCAGGATCGACACTTTCCGTGCCATCATCAAAGGTGTCATTAGTACTATGATGCGTCTTCGTTTTCGGAAGCGGTCCCCGAACAGTCGTCATATCAAATCAACGCGGGGCAGTGCTGCTTACACCTAAAAACCTACCTTTCCCACACTGTCCGCAAATAACTTCTTTCTTCATATGCGTCCAGCTATGTATCTTGAGATGGTCCTTTCTCTTGTAACTTTTCCCGCAGATTGTACAAACAAACGGTCTGGCATTCTTGACGTGTTCCAGCGTCACTGTATGCTCCATAGACTGTGAGAGATCGCTTGAGTATTCTTCAGACTAAAACAGAAATGAATGAAGAAATAATATGGTTAAATTTGATAATACAAAATTATCAAATGTAACGTAATCTATACATATACTAACTGACCCAGCAAATTTCCTTTTGCCACATAAATAAACCGTGGTTAAAAAGTAACGGACGATTATGGAGGATTGAAAAGTTGGGGTTTTTTGTATTTAAATATGCTGTATCATAAATAAAAAAAAAGAAAACATTTTGTCAATAGACAAACTAGCGTGAACCACCCACATTTTGGGGATCAAAAATGGATGTTGTCCGATTCTCAGATCTACTTAATATGCTTATAAAATTTCACAAAAATCGGTCGAGTCGTTTCGGAGGAGTAGAATTACACACACCGTGACACGAGAGTTTTATATATTAGATATATATATGTAATACAAAAAAAGTATCTGTTTGTGCGATCTAAATATCTATTTTTCTAAAAAAAAAATTATCTGTCTGCCAGTTTGTTTGTTCCGGCTAATCCATGAAACGGCTGTCTGATTTTTATAGAACTTTTATTGGCAAATAATGATGTATTATTATACCATTTGAACCGACGCGGGTCAATCCGCGGGACATGGTTATTAAATGAGTATAATGCATTTAATAATAAAATGATATATGAGCATATTGAGAAAATATTATCAGCGTTATAAAATATTTAAGTATAGCAAAGCCGAGGGTTAAAGCTTTGCGCTAAAATGGGGGAACTTTAGGGAGGGTTGCACCCCCCATTTTAGTCTAACAGCCAGGGCAGAGGGTGGGGTTAGCACCGGACTAACACACACCACGAAAGCTTTATAATTTTTATAAAAATCGATATGCTATGTAGTACGATGCGGCAGTTTAGCGAAATATTAGAGCCGATTTTTTAACCGTTACATATAAAAGTTACACGTTGCAAAGTGTTTTTTATAGATAAAACAGAATTATCCGTATGTGAAGTCAAAAAGTCTTTTCTCAATACATATGACATTGTATAACACAGCCATAGCAGATATACAAAGTTATATTTTCGTGTTTGTTTGCTCCAGCTAACCTCCGAACGGGTTAGACCGATCCGACATTTCACTGTCACATCGATCCTGTCACGAGGCGTAACCCAGGAAATTAGTGAATGTATAAAATTAACGAGTGTGACATTACGAGACAGTCTTTAAAAATAACGATGTATTTTCGGCAATCAATATGTTTAAATAATTCATTATTCTCGAATATTCCCGACGTTGTCTATGAACTATGAAAACACAAGACAATTTCTAATCAGTTGGTTGACCGCTTCCTTTTACCGAGGGGTAGGTCAAGGGGGGTGACCCCTACAAACCCTTTGGGTACAGACCCTTTCAACCCTCCACAGTACATAACATTTATGTAACGTACCGGGTATATGCGATAACAGAATGTGCAGGGATAGGGTGAGTTCGTAAAGCTCAAATCATTTTGTTATATACATTATTACGTAACTAAAAAGAATTAGGTAAATAACCGCTGAACCGATTTAAAAAACTCTTTCAGTGTTGGATAGTACATTTAACGATGAAGGCAAGGCTATAATATATAGACTATTTTCGAACAGCTACCGAAAAAGATGGCTGTTAGTACTAATGTCGCCTTTGATGAGGCGATGGAAAAAAAACGATCCTGACTAAAAAAAAACATATTTTTAACACTTTTTATCAGCATTATTTACTGTCCATCTTGTAAGTACAGTTGAATGAAACGATGGTTCCATAAAAAATACATTAATTTACTAAAAAAAAAGAACCAGCAATTGAGCATGAAAACAAACACAGCTGGCCTAACATGATGGAGCGAAATAACGCTAATAAAACGGTTTTAAAAATAACGTTTTTTAGTTAGGATCGGTTTCGTCAGTAGCATCATCAATGGTGTCATGAGTACTATCATCTGTCTTTGTTTTCGGTAGCGGTCCCCAAATCGCCAACCAGACATGGTTAACAAAATCAACACATACTGCGTAGCGACAGTGGAAGCCTCAGAAATTGCTAGCGCGAAGGTATTTTATAACTGGCTAAGTCCTACTGTTCACGATTTAAACTAATACACTTTTAAAAATAATCGTTGCAATAACCATTTCTAATTAAAATTAAGGAGATCAAAGAAATCTCAAAATGAATGGTTCGTAAAATAAAATTGAAAAACTATTAGCGAAAGAATCAATAAAATACCTACAGATATTTTAAGAGAGAATGATAAAGTTACTTATCTCAAAATCACTGATACTGTACGTTCCACTACCACCTTGGCCTGCTTATAGTGTAGGTCACAGTATCCTAACGTCACATATGTGTAACTGCGATTTTATACCGCTTTAATGTATTTAAAAAGGACTTGTACTTTCCGACCCACTCCTACAGCCACTGTAGTGATAGTTTTTCGAAATTTACCAAAAAAATATTATACATAGAAAAATATCATAGTTTGATTATTTTATTTTTTATCTCTCTGATATATATATATTCTCAACTAGGTTTTTTATACAATAGATATAAAAGTAAAATACAAAATTAAAAATAGTATGAAAAACTAATCTGGAAGACCACCGGCAGCGGAGCTTGGCCTAAGCTACCGATGGTTAGGGCCGCAGAGGAAGAAACCTGACAATACGTGCTATGTCCAGGATTGTTTATTATTTTATTTTTATTGAGGATTAATAATTTGACGAACTGACATCATTAATATGCTGCTGACTTATTTATTTTTTATATTGAGCATTCGAAAATTCATAGACTCAAGTCGAAGTGCGCAATTCGCTTCACGACCTTTCCATCTAAAAACGGTAGTACGTGACCCGGACGGAACTTATAATTTATTAGATTCCTCCCGCCCATTTAATTCTCGAAATGGCTGTGTATTTGACAGCCAAAAATACATTGGTACATACCTATACTAGATATTATCTATAAAATAATATATGTACGTGTCTGTACATTGAAGATATTTGAGAAAAACTTTTACTTGGAGGCTTTATTAACGTAACAGAGCCCGAAACAACCATTTTTTTTAGAATTTTTGTCTATTTGTCTGTCTGTATCTAGAAGTAAATCTTCGAAGGTTCTCAACGGGTTTTTTCACGTTTAAATATATTTTCTTTTATACATATTATAAATCAGTAGAAGAAATCATAGAGTCATATTTTTTTAAAAATAACCAAAGACAACTAAGTGGGTTACAATTTCAAACTGAAAAATTTATACGACCTTAAGTTTTGTAAGCCAGAATGAAACCATTCTAAATACGTATGTACAGGTATTATAGACAACTAGCTACTGCCAGCGGCTTCGCTCGAGTTCATTTGCATTTTTACACCTTGGATTACGTTATTGGACTTTCAGTAAGGATCCCTATTTTTTGAAAATATAAAGTAGCCTCTAGCCTTCCTCGACAAATGTACTATCCAACACTGAAAGAAATTTTCAAATCCAACCAGCGGTTCCTAAGATTAGCTCGTTCAAACAAACTCTCCAGCTTTATAATATTAGCATAGATTAAGCTACGTTGGAAAAAAAATACTAAAACTACATAAATTCTTATTCTCCGGATCGTGCTGTCGTACGAAAGAACGTGCCTACAAAATTCAAACTATCCCGTCCAGTCGGTCGCTTTCATAAACCTTGTATGGTTAGATTTTTTTCTTTTTTTTTTTCCAATCCACACCCCACGGTCTCTTCCATTTAGGGGAACAAAAAATAAGCCTCGTATCGATCCACACAACGGCCGTCAGATAAATGGGAGAGCAAAAAATGTTACCTGCCCCAGAACCCACGCGGGGTGGGGTTTTTCCATATCGACATAAAATAACACTAGTTTTTTATTTATATACTTCTTATATAGGTATATAATAGAAGTTGAGTTTGAATGTAACTTATAAGTACTTAAAGTAGATAGGTTGTACGTCGGATAATTAATATCATATCGTAATAGTAAATTTATTGTACTACAAATTTTTGTTTCATAGTGAATTAGTTTTTTTTATTAATTTTAGCGTTAAAACAAGTGTTTCTCAAAATTATACATGTTCCGAAACTAAAAAACACTAATTAAAAATATATATTTTTATATAAGTTGGTTATCAATCGTCGTTTTACCGTAATTTCATTATTTAAATGCTAATTCGTATTTAATAGAATTAATACAAAAAATGTTGATATGACGATATTGGAAAGCAAGCACGTAGGAAACGATAAATTATAGCATTATTTTAATAATTGAAAATAAAACACTCTATACCAAAAGTAATCATTATTAGCAAAAAAATGTATAACGTTTTAAAATAGCAATGAGAGGTCGATAAATATAGAATTAAAAAAAATGTGAAGATCTTTGAATTTATGGGCTAATAGTCTATGTGTTCTAGAGCTGATATTATCTGTGGATGAACTTAAATGAATTATTAGCGTCATGTTGCCCTGGCTTTAACAAGTCACTCTATGTGATATCACCCTTCTCTCCAATAACTGCGCAGGTGACATGCCAATAGGTGGTCCTATTTCAGTGTAACTCTACATATAAGCATTATGTAGAGACACATTTTTTATGCGATAGGAAGACAAACGAGCATACAGTTCACTTATATTAAGCGATTTCTGTCGCCCATGGACACTTCCAAGATCAGTAGATCTAGAAGACGCGGTCTAAAGGCCTTATTTTACTTTTATTTTGAGTATTCGAAAATTCATAAACTGAATTCGAAACGCGCATAGCACTTCACGACTTTTCCATCTATAACGGTAGTACGTGACCCGAACGGAACTTATAAATTATTAGGAGTTCCTCCCACCACATTTAATATTCGAAATGCCTGCGTTTTGGACACTCATCCGGTCACAGGCAGCCCGTAACCGAGGCAGAACACAAATTACATATTTTTAAATGCAACTACATTTAGAATGCGATCCATTTATTATCTATACAGGTAAATAAAATGACATTTGTCTGTTTGTTACTCGAAAAGTCTACTGAACTAACTTAAATGAAAATTGGTACACAGATAATACGATGTTTAATACGAAAAAAAGAGTTGTAAATGGTTGAAAAGTTTTTGGAAGCATCAACATTTCTAGAGTTTGAAACTTATTTTTAGGCTGTTTTAATATAAATAAGTATGACATTCAAAGTTTGTAAAAGTTTTCTCTTCAAGGTAAAATAACAATAGGAAAACGTTGATGGATGTTTGTATGGAAATATGTAAGGTTTAAGTAAAAGTTTTATAAGTTTGCGACAAGACAAAATATACGAGGCATTCTGATATAACATTTACTGAATTAATAATGCTACTTAGACACGAGGGCACAGCTAGAAATAGATATTTTTTAAATACATATTAAGGTATACACAGTTCATGTAACATTGACACAATTAATAACATTTTTGTCCGTCTGGTTATATCCAAAATGAGACTTTTAGCTGATGCTTTGAGGACCAGTTTAGTCTAAAATTTCACTACAGTCATTACAAAATACTTGTAAGGCTTATATAAAATTAACATTGGTGAAACCATAGACAAATTGCTTGTTATATCTATAAATACTCACCTCCTTAGACATGTCATGATCAGTCACATTGCCGGCTACTTCGGTAATTATAGGTTTCACATCTTCAAAATCCACCTCCTCCTTAATACTTAGCTCCTGGTCACTCATTGGTATTATATTCTGTTCCAAAAAGTGTTTATTGTGTGTCTGTATGTGTTTTTGTAGATGATCCTTGCGGTAAAAGCCTGTTGTTGTCAAATATAAGTTGATACAATGGACATGCACCGACAATGTAACAAAAATCTCAATATTTCCAATGATTACAGACAAGCTATTATTTAATATCTCCTATTACACTAATGATTCAAAACAGTTCTCAAGCAAGTAGTACTTATAAATACAGCCTTTATTCAGTTCAAATAGTGTAATATAAAAAAAAATTGTATCATAAACATATAGTCATTAAACACTTTGTTCAAAAAATAATCTATATATGTATAAAAGAAAGTCGTGTTAGTTACACTGCTTAAATCAAGAACGACTGAACCGATTCGGCTGAAAATTGGTGGGGAGCTTAGGACCAGGAGACGGACATAAGATACTTTTTATCTTTTGTGTTTGTGGTTTTATTTCTCTTATGATTCTCGGATGCCCTTGCTTAAAAAAAAGGTATAACTAAATAAAAGCCAAAATCGGTCAGTTATTGCCTCTAAGGAGGAACAAAGCTCGGCGGATCAGCTAGTTTTTGATAAAAATAGTTATCTTTTTAAGCTTAAATTTTTTACAATAATATATAGTAAAGTTTGACTTACATTTATTACACAAAGAGCATTGTAGTGTCTTTACACCTCTATGAATGGATTTGTGAATATTAAGATGCTCTTTGCGCTTAAATGCTTTCCCACACTCGTCACACGAATGCGGTCGGAATTCCATGTGTCCTTGCAAGTGTCTATCTAAATGTTCCCTTCGTTTTAGTCTAAAAGTGATTTTTAAAATTTAAGCACATATATACAGAAACATATAGAAAAGATATAAACTTTTTTTACTGAAATCCACAGAAAAATATCAATTTTATGAAAACGAGTTAAAGGCACAATTTATATCATTTTGCACTGTCTCCCTTGGTAAAATGAAGATAGCTACAATAAATAAGTAGATTGTTAGAGTGGATTAAACAAATACTTTGATGTATTGTGTTTGCTTAAATATTAAATTTGTATTAATCAGTTTTTACTGTACAAACAAAATAAAGGTATATTTTTAACCTTTATATTGTTGTATACAAATTATAAATGT
This sequence comes from Hebomoia glaucippe, assembly GCA_025727935.1. NCBI lineage: Eukaryota > Metazoa > Arthropoda > Insecta > Lepidoptera > Pieridae > Hebomoia > Hebomoia glaucippe. Next base: position 7,025,389 of record JAOSYY010000002.1, read on the forward strand.
AAGATCATAAAACTTTTGTTAAGTAATAATATTTCTTACCCAGTGCCACAAATGCCACAAAGGAATCTGTATTCTTTGAAATGATTACACAAATGTACTTCTAACTCTTCCTTGTCCTCATACTGTGCATGACATTCAATACAAATATACCGAGTCACCCCGTCCAAGTCCTTACTGATTGTTGCCAACTTATTTCTGGACAAGAGACTCCGTTTTAACATCAACTCCAATGATGAATCTTCTACTAAAAATATTTTTTTATTACCTTTATGAGACTTTTTGTACGTGAAGTTTCAAACACTTTTTTCAACAACTTTGCGAATTTTACTTTTCATAAAATTTCAAAAACTATAGTATGTATATTAATCGAAAAAAAACAAATTAATAATCAAAAAAATTATTTAATTTAGAATTTGGGATAAGGTGGTAATAAGAAATTAATAAATGATTACAATTATAAATAAATAAAATAAAAACTACCTTCAGCACTTAAATCCATTATTTATATAGGCACTTAGAAAGTTCACGATTGCAGCACTACGTAAAGTTATCACACACGACATCCGTTAGAAAGTAGGGGCGAAAAAACGGAACTCGAAATAGTAATCCCTTCCCCTACCAACAGCCGTCGCCCACGGCCCAGAACCCGCGCTCCCCTTCGGATTGGGGAGACCACCCTTTGTCAGTTGTCTGCCACTTTACTCCTACCGAGGCGGGGGACCCCACTTAACCGATTTAGGAGGGTGGGCTATATTTTACCCTAACAGCGGCTGAAATTTAGTTACCTGAGCCTATGTACATGTTCGTAATATGAAATGAATAGTATTCCATAAATTATACACGATTTATGAACAAATTTGTAACTGATTTACACTTTTTAACTTCACAATAACATCAAGATGAAAAGTATGTATTTAAATATTGATCACGTTCTATTTATTGCCTTAAAAGTTGTATATTAAACAAAACTAGAAACTAAACTGATGTAAAAATAGCTACACGTAAACTTTTACTATAAATACTATTTGAAAAACCCAGAAATAAACATGTAAAACGAAAACACGACACGACACAACATACAGCTGTCACCGTCAAAGAACGACAGCGAACTGTGAATGACGATTGAGATTCATGCGTTTGGTGAAATTCGAAACCGAATTAAATGGCGAGCGAAATGAACTATCGAATGCTGATCGAATGAGGAGACCGGAATATTTATTACAAGTGGTTGATTAAATGTTATTTACGTTTTACTTAAGCAATTTAAAATATCTGCATACATAAGTCCTACATCATCTAATTTAATAAATAATAAAATTTTATAGATTTATATTACATGAGCTTTAGCTTCGATATGTCAAGAATTGAAAACGAAGAAACAATAAATATGTCACTGTCACATCAAAACATGAACAGCGCTTTTTTTTGAGGTTATTCGCGTATATATTGATATTGGGAGGTTAAATTTAAATAAGTTAAATATTATCATTAATCATGGATTATGACAAAAAGATGACTGAATTAGCTCTTAATCTATTTAAAATAGATGCGGTGAAGTTTGGCGAATTCATGACAAAAAGCGGCATAAAAACACCCGTTTACTTTGATCTAAGAGTTATTGTAAGCTATCCGGATGTTATGGTAGGTCATATATCCTATAAATATCGACATCTCAAGATAACAAATTGTATTCATTCGTAATATTATAAATTTCAGGAATTGATTGCTACGCTCTTGTACGACTTTGCTGATAAAATTAAGTATGATCATGTCTGTGGCGTTCCGTACACTGCCTTACCTATTGCAACTTTGCTCAGTGTAAAAGCCAAGAAGTCTATGCTAATGCGTCGCAAGGAAGCCAAGGCGTATGGCACAAAGAAAATGATTGAAGGTCACTATAGAGTAGGCGACTCGTGTCTAATTATTGAAGATGTAGTTACATCTGGTTCAAGTGTTATGGAGACTGTCAATGACTTGCGAAAAGAAGGGTTGAAGACAAAAGAAGCAATAGTTATTTTAGATCGGGAACAAGGTGGAAGACAAAATTTGGAAGCAAATGATGTCAAGATGACAGCATTGCTAACAATGTCTAAGTTGATAGAAATACTTGTTGTTAATAAAAAAATAAGTGAGCAAACGGCTGATGAAGTTAAAAACTATTTACAAAATGTAAAAGCTCCTTCAACAGGTTTGTTTAAAACTTAAGAGTATTTGTTGTGTTCAATGACAAACTTCCGATGTTCAGTCAAAAATATCTATCATGAGTAATATAAAAGATGAAACTAATTATTCATTTTCAGTGCAACTTTTGGAGAGAATGTTTCTACCTTATGAAAAGAGAGCAGAATTATCCACTAATGCTGTTGCAAAACAACTTTTCAATATTATGGCTATTAAAAAGACAAATCTTTGCTTATCGGCTGATCTTACATCATCAACTCAAATCCTTGATCTTCTTGAAAAAGTTGGAGATCATATTTGCTTAGTCAAAACTCACGTGGATATTATTGAAGACTTCACAAGTGACTTTATAACATCTTTGAAGCAGTTGGCAAAGAAATTTAATTTTTTGATTTTGGAAGACAGAAAATATGCAGATATTGGAAATACAGTTGCCTTGCAATATTCTCGAGGGTTGTACAATGTCGGAGATTGGGCAGATTGTGTGACCTCACATTCATTGCCTGGAGAAGGAATACTGAAAGCACTAAGTACTTCATCTGATAATGATAAGGGTGTATTTTTACTTGCAGAAATGAGTTGCGAGGTAAGAATTTATTTATTTTATAAATATTCAGAAGAGTATTACGGTTATTAGTTATTTTTTCATTAATTATGTGTTTTTACTTCCAGGGTAATCTCATTACTCCACAGTATACGCAAGACACAGTGAAAATGGCAGAAAAGTACCCTGAACTAATAACAGGATTTGTTTGTCAAAACAAAGATACCTTCAAATGTCCAGGACTCATTCAATTGACACCCGGTGTTCAGCTTGAGAGCTCTAAGGATGAATTGGGACAGGTTTATAATACTCCCGAGAAAGTAATTTTGGAAAATGGTGGTGATGTCATTGTTGTAGGGAGGGGTATTGTGGCAGCGCAGAATCCTGAAAGCCAGGCTGTTCTATACAAGGATACTCTATGGAAATGTTATACGAAGAGAATTTCTGGTAAACTGGAGTAAAATTGTTGACAGTATTTATAATTATACTCTCTATGGTCTATCATACAAATGTGATAGGGGCATAGACAATTTGTATTACAGATTTAAATTAATAATGAAAGTTGTATACAAAATGGCACACATCTCTTGTAGTGTTATATACATGTTAATCAGTATCAAAGTGTTAGGTATTATTAAATATTTTTTATTCTTTTAATATTTTAATTTAATAATGTTTAAGAATTTATAAGATGTTGCCAATGCCAATTATAACTTTTGTATTCCATTTTACTCAAATCGCTCTAGGGATTAGTTATTAAGGATGTTATAGATTTGTTTGTGGTGATTTCATCAATTTTGTTCATTGTATGGTTTATGTATTAAGTGGGTACTAACCAAAAGCTGTAATGTAAAAGTTTTATTAGAAACCAGTGCCTTAATACTTGCAAGTTATGAAACAGCAGTTCCTATACAACTATTGTTATTCATATACATTTTTAGAACAATAAATTAACATTCCAATAAAAATGGGATTTAAGATAAGCATATGGACATGTATCTAACAATACGAATTTTGAAGTATAGTACGTTTTTTTTATTCCTCTACAAAGAAGGCCCGCATCCCAGGTTTATATCAAAACCAGTAAATTCAAATTTGGAAGAACTGATTCTTAGAATTTGTTTCAAATTTGTGTAACGGCTTGAAATACGAACCTTACATTCTTGGATATAATTATTAACATTGTTATAGTGACAACTGGTTTATTTTCTCTTCCTTCAAAAAGCAATCAGTCTTCACGTCATATTTTCCAAAAATGGCATCACCGCTTCCGTCAAACATTTTCAACGGGATAATTGACAACTGTTAACTTTAAGCTGTCATTTACAAATACAATCAGTTGTCTGTGAATAGTCAAAATGTGAAGTTGTCAGTGTTGTATCAGATTAGTTAAAAACTCTGAAAACAAAACAAAGAATTAGAAATATCCTGAGATGGATTGTATAGTAAAAGAATTGAAATTAAGCCGTAAAAACATATATACCACAGCATCTCCGACCTTATTTTCTGTGGTCGTCCACAATACGTGGTTAAAGAAATGGCTAAAAAATTTAGATATTGATAATTCTGTAAATAATATAGATTTTACTCTGCAACCTGGTGAAAGTGTTCCTTACCCGTGGAAAAGAGTATTTATAAAGGTAACGTCTAATATTAATGTACTTTCCAAATTAGATCATTGCTTTTATCGAGAATTGCATGTTACAATATTTTTTTGATTTCAGGTAATAAATAAGAAAGTATCAAAAGTTTTGCCTCTGCCCCGATATAAACTCACTGAAGGCATAGATTCTCCGCTAACATTCTCACAATTGCTCCAATATGTGTCACAGAACAATCAAAGAAATTTATGGAAGGAATCATATAAGAAGTACTCTCAAAATATAGAGGGAAATAAAGAAACAAATATAATAAATTTATTGGAACACGATCAATTGCTGTCTGAAGTGATAATCCGGCTGTATGGATGCAATATTATCAAACTAAGGCCTGATGGAACTGGAAAATTTGAGTTTAAAGAATTGAACAAGCCTGTTACCAAATCTTATGACACTCACAACAATTTATTGGCTGCTATGTTTGCTTTAGAGACAGATCATAACTTTTTTATTGTTTATAGAAGTCACTATGAGAATAGTCTTTTAGATTGTCTGAACTTTAGTCCAAATTTAATAGATAAGACATATGCAAGAGGCCTGTTTGTAATATATCAGTTATTAAATGTGTCGAAAGCAATGACTGATAGAGGTCTGTGTTTAGGCGCTTTAGACCTCAAAGATATATTTTTAACTGAAGATTTGTGGTTGCAAGTTGTACCCCCTATAACAAATAATGTGCATTGTTTGAATGCATCATTGATTTGTGAGCAAAATCGAAGCAAACAGAGTACAGGTCAAGGGCAACTTATTAAGAGCCAGAGTAATCAGGTTGCCGAAGAATGGTGTTGGCGGAATGATGCAGTAAAGTTGGAAAAGTTATGTATGCTCTGGGTTCGAGGTCGGATCTCAAATTTGGATTACTTGTTACATTTGAATGTATTGGCTGGGAGATCAGCTAATGACCCACAAGCTCACTTTATGGTACCATGGGTAACAGATTTTGCTGCGAGATGTGGTAAGCCTTTGTATTATAAGTATGATGTATGTGATTATAACAAAGTTGATATTTTAATATGCGAGTTCTGTAAGTTCGCCATATGTGGTTTTCAGAATTTGTTCCCTGTTGGATACACTAACGAATGGTGTATCAGTCAGATGGTGTCTGTTTTTAATATCAATAGATTTATTTCCTGTCTAGGAATATTGTTTTTACTTTGATTTTGTTCATCCTCATAGTGTCCTATCACCTATTTTACATACCTTATATAAATAATATTAACATTTTCCTTATAATTTCTTGACACTTCTCAAAATATGGTATATTAAATAATATTATATTCTTATATAACAGGGCACAATTGGAGGGATCTCAGTAAGTCAAAGTACAGGTTGAACAAGGGCGACCGTCAGTTAGACATGACATATGATGTGACCAGTTGCAACGGACAGATTCCACACCATGTAACCGATGCTCTGTCTGATATAACTTGTTACGTATATCTTGCTAGAAGGTAAAGCAAATAATAGTTTGTTATTTATTATATAATGTTACTATTCAATGGTTAAACTGTTAGGCATATTCCTATGTACTGAAATAGAAGGGTGTATATAAAGTGCCTTACGTAACCTGACTATCGTCGACTCAAGTATTATTAACTACTCTAATAAAAGAGCGCATTTTTGTATCATTGTCAAATTAAAATCTATATATATTGCGTAATGTATCTTTAGGAAACATAGCAGAGTCTTTATGGTCTAGCGGTGCATGTGCACTGAATAATTTAACTTCACCTGTTTTTTTTATAAAAATGTATGCAATTAAAGATTTCTTTTGGATTGATGCTAGACAATCATTTCCTAATGCTGAACTGATACTGACATCTTTGTCCTCAACTTGTTTTGTGGAAAAACAAAACCGGTTTATTCAAGTTTTGCATTTTAGAACACCTAAAGAGACCTTATGTAAATATGTCCGGAATAAATGGGTCCCGGCTGAGTACCCAGCGTCAATACAAAGGATGCAGGAGTGGACTCCAGATGAGTGTATACCAGAATTTTATACTGACCCAACAGTGTTCAAGAGCATTCATGAAGACCTACCAGTAAGTAATCACGTCTCAAAAATATCGATATTGTAGGCTACTACACATAGCACATACATATATTCACATTAAACTTAACACTAACGTATACCTATTTAATTAATAATA
>JAOSYY010000002.1:7040123-7070528 GCA_025727935.1 Hebomoia glaucippe
AAACCTTATGCATGAAGTAATCCGACACATAAGAAAAATATATTTAATTGTAGATTAAGCCAGGCTAGAAGGTATATCGAGTGTACATTTGATATAACTAGTAATAAATTTTAGATATTTCATAGATAATTTTAGATATTTCATAGATCAATGAATACTTCCCTACCGAATACAATAGCAATCATAAAAGCTTGTTGCGTTTTACATAAATATATTCGAGAAAGAGACGGGCACAGAATTCAGGATATACTAATTGTTGTAGGCTTTAACGACTTTACTCATGTTACGGACAGTAACATCAGATCAGGTGACGCAATACGGGACAAATTTGCCAACTATTTCGTTTCTCCTGTTGGTAGTGTACCGTGGCATGAAGTATGTTTTATTAATTAAATTGTAGGTAATTTACAACAACAATGATGTTTTATTTACTTACCTATACTCTTTTTTCACTGTCAGATGATAAGCGTCGAAATGCGGAATCAATTCTTTACAAACTTCTTCCCAAGCACTTTTTCTTGCATCAAGATATTTGTTAGTCATTCAATAAATCCCAGTGTTCACGAAGTCCCACTTCTGTAATAACTCGCTGAGCATCGATAGTCATTAATTTTGTAAAAGTAAAAATTTTTTTGCTTAAATGCCCGTACGCGTATTCGATCGGCCACTCGGATAGCGAAACACTGAACGTTTTCCTAATTTCCTACAATCATAGCTCGTCGGCCGACTGACGTACGCGCAACCGACCCTAGTTTATCCTGCATAAATACAGCTACGTCGACCGACGGTCAGGGTAACCGTCGATCGCGCGCTGTTTACAGCCTAAGTCCCCAAATGCAATAAAAATATAAATTCCTTTAAAATATTTTCAATAATACGGCTATACATGTTTTCTAGATACATGAACTTTTTTAGTTTTGTATAACAAACTTTATTCATTAATTTGTCATGAAAATTATGAGTATATTTCTCAATTTACAATCTCTACGAGTTAGGAGCAATAAGTATCCATGCAGCTTAGAGAATAAATTAACTATTATAAATTCTTTAAACGAATTAAAGAATCATATTCTGTAAATCAAGTGATTTAAAATAATTATGAAGTATTAGGTTTCAAAATATAGAATAAATTTATAAAATTTATTTAGTTAAATTTAATATTAATTCCCTTAACTTGGGTGAGCTTATATCTAATGGTGTCTTTTTTTCATGATTTTTCAAGTCTATTTGAGCACCAGCTTTTACTAACATGGTGGCTACAACTTCACGATCCTCTTCACAAGCTAGGTGCCTAAAACAAAATTTTTCCAATGTAACACAACGCTTCTGTGATTTATTTTTTATCAATTAAAAATGGATAAAAATATACTTTAGACAATATTATATTATAATTATACCTTAACATTACGTTATATTATAAATAAATTTGGTATGAGTATGAAAATGAGAACAAAACTAAAGCTTTAAAAAAATATTTCATAAACATTTATATACAAAATTAAAATGCTTACAATGGTGTACTTCCTGTTGAATCGGTTAAATTCACTTTAATTTGTGGTGAATTCAATAAAATTTCGACAATATCTGATCTTCCTTGAGAAGCAGATCTATGCAGGGCTGTTGCGCCTAATAAATCCGTGGCATTAATGTCACAATCTACTCCAATGAGTAATTTTACTATCTGTAAGAAATAAATGCTTAATTGATAAAAAATCAGTATGTATTTGGTATGGTAAGCAATAAAATTCTTTCATTAGCATTTTGAAGGCATATCATGGCTCTAAAATATAATATTAATTTTCAGTTTTAAATATTAAATTGATTAGGGTTAAAATTTTCGATTATTTAAATATTACTCACAATGTGTCTTATCAAATTATTTAAATCGGCGTTAAAGACATTTTCTTTGCTTTAATACAAATGTGTCAAAAAGAGTGGGGTATTATATTTTTTATGAAAAAACAGAAATCTATAAAGGTATACATATGTGTTAGGTTTGGAAGAAAGATGAATGTAGAATAAATGGAATTATAATAATATGTGTGATAGCAGTGAATAAAGTTCTTAATGTGTTATGGAGTAATAATACAATAGAAGTATGTAATAACGAAGAATAAATGTAAGGTTAGAAAGGTAAACTCAGAAGTAATTGACCTAAATAGACACAACAAGACCAAATCGGGAAGATATTCAGGATATGCCGCATCCAGTCTGGTATATCAATGAATATATTGATGGGAGTTAAAGAAGTAAGGAGTATATCAGTAATGCAACAGGTGGGGCAAGCCATGGTATATGCATATTTCTGTGGCATAAAATCCATGATTTTATATACATATATGTAGAAATAACCTCCTTATGTCCTTTTGAGGATGCATAATGTAGAGCAGTTTGTTGACGATTTGTTTTGCTATTAAAATTTGCTCCTTTACCAATAAGAAGCCTCACAACTTCATATCTTCCAGCTGAAGCCGCTAATATTAATGGAGTCGAATTTGTGTCGTCCCCAGGATCAACAGGAGAACCACAATCTAGTAGATAATCAACTAGATTTTCATTACCGCCAAGAGCGGCCCAGTGAATAAGAAGTCTAACATTCTGAAATTAATGTTTAAGATTAAATTACAACTATTATAACAATACTATTAATATAAAAGGTGAATATGTTACCGAATCAGGGGCGTTAATTAACGATCTATCTTCGTCTAACTTGACTTTTACTTGGTTAAAATCTCCCTTATATGCCTTTTCGTACACTGAACCGATAGACATTTTAATAAATTATATATGTTAGCGTAAGTATTTCTATTATTTCAAAGTAAATAATTACCGCTTAGTAATCGTACAGAGTATAGACTGGTATAGACATACATAATAAATTGTCAAAGTCAACGTACATTTTTGCTGACATGTAGCTAACTAAAAAGAGATCTAAAAAAGCTATGTCCAATGTCCATGTCATTCTTACATTTGACGTGAAGTTGTCAAAATTACCAAAGTGCTAAAAGAAGTACAAACGTAAATATATTCAATAAATGTATTATGTATTACATAGTACATAGCATATAACTTGATTAAAATATACTTTTCAAACCAAATTTCTGTGTTAGAATATTACTAAAATTAATTTCTTTCATCTAAACTAAGTTTAATTTCGTGAAGATGATTCAGCACTTAAAAAATTATTAATTAAATGTTTACAATAAACATTGTAGTATTTTCTAAAATGATCGGTAATTGTTTCACATCACAATGAAAACATTTGTCGTTTTACCAAACGTTATCTTCAATTATTATTTTATTGTTGGTGGTTTGTTTATAGCTTATTTAATATATCGTACATTTCATTCTCTTATTGGAACGGGCAATTTTATGCAAACTAAATACAGATTTCGGGGTCATTCATGGAGAAGTATCCAGTGCAATAAATCTATTCCGTATAATATTTATGTAAGTAACAAAATATTAAGTGAGACTTACTGTTTTTCATTAATAAATACATGTATTTTTGATTATGCTTAATGGCTGTCACTTAACAAAAGAATCTATTATAAAAATCTCTATTTCAATTGTATTAACTTGCGTGTAATCTGGTTTGAAATATATTGTGCATCTTATTCTAGATATTATAACAAATATACTATAACAGATTACAAACATGATTTATAACATAATTTTTCAATTATTTATTTACATAATGTATTTACATAATTACTATAAGAATAATGTTTCATGCACTTTCCAGTTGGTATGGTCTCAGATAACTGTGTTGATAATTGTGAAGTTATATACTTAATGACAGTTATACTTAAATGTTAAACAATATTTTAAACAAGCCTTTATTTGATAGTTGAAAATAAGTTTTACATGTACTTGCAGTATATTTTCTTATAGTATTGTTTTGTGTTATAATCGAGAAAATAGTGAAACTTGATATTATTAAACTGTTTTTTTCTTATCTGAATTAAATTTTACATTTCTTTCAGTGTAATGTTTGCAATAAACTTATGTTGCCTTTAGATGGTCTCTACTGTGAGTGTTGTGCTGTAAGTGCATGTAAACACTGTTCCAGGACAATAGATAAAAAACTGAAATGTAAAGAAATAACTTCGCAAGATGACAAACCTTTTTATCATCTCTGGGTTAATGGTATGCAATTTATAAAAAATTGTGGATCATTATTATACATTCATTTTTAGCACAAAAGTAAAATTTACAAATTTATTTATAGTGGGTGAATCCCGTGGTGATGCAGATCAAAATGAAGAATTGGAGAGTCTTAAAAATTTTTTTTGTTGTTGGTGTCAAAGAATTATAAAAAGTGAAGATCTAATACTTTTTAAAGCTGAGGTACTTCACAATTAATTTACAGTTTATTACTGATATACACTCAAGATTTATGTAGTTTTATGATATTTCCAGCCATGTGACTTTCAAAAATATAAAAATATTATTATACCTCCAAATTGTGTCAAGATTAATAAAAATAAAATAATATGCATCAATCCTGCTAATAATGACGACTGGGAACCTTTAATTATATTTGGTAAGATTGAGAATTTAATAACAATATTTGTGTACTGTAGACAATAGATATTTTTAAAAGAAATTAACATTAACTTATAACTGTTTCAGCAAATAGAAAATCTGGGAGCAATAGAAGCGATGAAGTCCTTTCCTTATTTCGTGGATTGTTGAATCCTCTACAGGTAGGATAACTTATTTTACTCAATATTTATAATGGAAGCGTGAAAATAATAAAGTGTGATTTCTGACATTAATGTATACAATATGTTAAAATTATAGGTCATAGATTTAAGCAGAACTGCTCCAGAGTCAGTAGTTGGATGGCTCCCAGCCAGGTGTCGTGTATTAGTAGCAGGAGGTGATGGCACTATCGCTTGGGTACTCAATGCCCTACATACTGTCCCGCACATTAAGGTATGGAATAAATTGTTATATAGTTGTTAGTCTGGTCGAAAAATAAATATGGATACTTAGTGCTACATATTCTGCCTTATAAAGTAAGAAATTACGGAAATTATATAGTATCCTATTAAATAACTACCTGCACAAAGTGGTATTCCGCGCATTAATTTATATCACAAAGCGGCTATGTGTATGGTATGTCAGCAAACTGGAAAACGCGCAAACTGTAAATAGTAATTAATTTGTGTTTTTTTTTTCAAGAAACTGCAATTTTCTTTATTATTTTCCCATAAGTAGATTTCCTTTTAAAAATGAAGAAAGAAAAATGAATAGACGTAGTGAAGTCGTTCTCAATTTGTAGTGAAATTAAACGAAATAAGAATTACTTTTCATATATATATATATATATATATATATATATATATATATTAAAATGAAATAATTAAATATTATTTTTGAAATTTCTATTAGTTATTTTACATTTCAGGCGGCCGTGGGCATCTTGCCTATGGGCACAGGTAATGATCTCTCAAGAGCCTTAGGGTGGGGACCGACATGCGATTCAGTATTAGATGCACATTCCATTATTGATTCATTACAAAGTGCTGTACTGCAGCCTTTAGATCGGTGAGTTGACTTATATTATATGTACACAATAACTAACTAAAGTATACCTCTTACAAAGTAATTGCTCATAGGTACATCGCTGAAACCTACATACAATAGATCAATATACTAATACAATTATGCTGTATACCTTATAATAGACACAACATTTTCTTGTAGTCTTGTCGTGTTTGGATTTTATATAATTATATTGTAGTTTGTAATTTTTTATAGATGGAAAGTGACGATAACACCTAAGAAGCGAAGTATCGGTCGCCTGCGCGGTTCTCGAGTGCTGTACGCGTACAACTACGCGAGTATAGGCGTCGACGCTCAGGTCGCTCTTGACTTTCATCGCGCGCGGGCGCAGTTCCTCTACAGATACGCAAACCGTACCTTGAATTATGTAAGACACAACACTATTACTAAAAATAATACTCATGTAAGACTACATTTAGTAGCGAATGTTTGTACATAACGTCTTGAATGTCTGTTTGACTACCAATTTCGATGGTGGTATACCGTGCCGATACTACGTAGTGACTTTCAAGAAATAAGTTTTCTTCTTTATACGCAACGCATCTCTGACACTGGTGACGATAATAAATTATAATAAGTTGACTCGTGTACTCGTTTCACTCCAAGGACCCCCCATAATATAAAAAATGTGATGTTAATAATTATCTGCATATTTTTTATCAGTCAATCTATGTTTGTATATGTGATTTTTAGATAGCGTACGCACTGTTAGGTGTGGGTCGTGCGCTGGATGACGGCGGTTGTGGAGGACTTGAGAGAAGAGTTCGCGTTTGGGCGCCCGAGCCGCTCACTTTGCCACCCGTACAGGCACTCGTCGCCCTCAACATACCCTCGTGGGGAGCAGGCGTCAACCTGTGGAGTGAGTTCTATACTAATACACACCCGATGATAACTATTCCATATTGATCTTTAGAAAGAGACAATCAGATAATTTCGGTTTCGTAGAGCGATGTCTCTCACACGAATCACAACAGTTTGGTGTAATATACTAAGAGCTGTTAAAATAAAAATATTTATCTGTAAATTTAAAAAAAATACACCAATTGTTTCTATAAGTGTCGTCTTTAAGCTGTGGTAAAATAAAAACGACAAGTTACTTACACATTACATATATTATTTTCTAAAATACATACAGTCGTTAACTGTACATGTTGTAAAAGTTTTCCTAAATTCCTTTATTCGATATCACAAAGAATTTGAAGACTATATATCGTTCTTACAACGTGTTGTGTATAAAAAGTTGATATTTATCTGTATTTTATTTAAAGGTTTGGGTAGCGATGAAGTTCCCGAGCAGAGTGTGAGTGACGGCAAGCTTGAGGTACTCACTCTTTATTCACTCTCTACTCACAATTTTATTTTACTTCTTTGCCGTGTTTTATTTTTAATAGTAATTTTGTTATTTTTGTTGATACTTTAATGGTATGTAAATTAAAAAATTGTTTAATTTTAAGAATTAAAAGTAACATCATATCACTCACATATACACATTTGTGTTTCTAGATGCGTTAATAAAATTGTAATACCATATTTTTAATAGCATCTATTATGTGCCTCTTCAAAGTAAAATAATATTAAATTAACCTCAATTTGTGTTCAGGTTGTGGGAATTTCTTCATCATTCCATATAGCGAGACTTCAGTGTGGACTCGCTGAACCATTCCGATTTACTCAAGCCTCCAATGTTAGGGTAAGAAAATATTTAAAATTTAAAAAACAGAATAATTTGACAAAATAATAGCCTGTAAGATTGTTGAACTAAACTTCATCTGAATTTGTTCCTTAAAAAACATTTAATAACAATTTGAAAAAATGTGTTTATAATATGATTTGTAATTATTACAATTTATATATTTTAGTACCAGTAACTGGAGTTTATCTATCCAATATTCCAGTGTGTTTCCTTGATACGGTTTCCCCTTCTAATTCGCAAAACCGGTTTTGATGAACTTTTGTACAGAAATAGACGCGTTTCTAGAGATGGTTGTAGATTATTTTTTCAATAGTGAAAATTGAAGGGTAAGAGATGGAGATAATTTCCGAAAAAAATTAAAAACTTGATTATATCGTGGCGTGAAAACCTCGATAGTTACAAAGTATTCAAATAATCAAAAACTTTTTTAATTAGATCGAAATGGAGGGTTCGTGCGCCATGCAGGTGGACGGGGAGCCATGGATGCAAGGTCCTGCCACGATCCTGATACAGCACGCTGGACAGAGCCAAATGCTTGTTCCAGCGACATAACATTATTTAATTTATGAACTCATAAGTTAAATGCTATATCCACTAATTTATCTATTTTTGGATGTTTACTTATTCTACCTGTGTATTTGAAAATAACTTATACTCTACTGCATGTTATGCTATGCATTTTACTTTATAATATATAGATTTAAAAATTCAGTAAATTATTTTACGCATGGAATTTGGATAAAAAAAATAGTTAACTATATTGGAAATGTTAGGACTGTTATGCCACAACATAATAAAGCCGAAAATTATAGTGATAAACATTTTAGGCATCGCGTATAGTGATAGTTTTTAATTTTATCCACTAAGTACTTAAGTAAATATGTACAAGTAAAGTAATAGGACTATTAATCGATGTTTAGATGATCAAAATTTGAAATCGTGTATTTGTAAGAACTGATAAATATTCTACTACATACTTTATAGAATTGTTTGTTTAAAAAAGAAATCTCATATATTTAGATACTGATTTTGCATTTGACATTTTTACTTTTAAGAAAACAAGAAATCACTTTCGAAGTAATATCATTTAATGACATTTGTCCACTAATCTTCCTGTGATCTCTCAACACATGCAAGTTCTTAAATTCCATTGGTAATGATTTCGAAGGTTCCTATTAAATTTCCACGTACTAATCTCAATAAGTATTTTAATATTATATATGCCAAAGATATTATTCATGTTGTGTTTTCTAAAATAAATGAGTAACTTGATATGGGATGTTTTATTTGTTATACTATAGTCATGAAATTAAAAAGTTTTACAGAGGATATGTAAGATTAAAAAAAAGTGACAATATTACCGTTGCTCACTATGGTAAATATTTAAGACTTTGGTATGTATGCCAAAACGTGACTCAAGTTTGAATTTAGTATTAAGATTCATGAAACTATATTTTCTATGTAAAGTTGTATCATTCTGACAATTCTTAAGTAAAGACTCGCCGCATTTCAATATACCTGACAAAGCTGGGATACGAGTATGTACTATGATGAAAACAAATTTTCTGTAACGGTATTTAATACATACACAACCACAAATAAAATATATTTCTACTAAGTAGTACAGCATTACAAATAGTACAACATTAATCTTATAGAATATAGACAATAGTTTTACATACATTAATACGTGAGTACCATGGCTGAATAAAATTTGTCCAAGTTACTGGTATACGATATAAATAAAATATCCTACAGACTACAGTGTAACATCTAAAACATTGGAAGATTTTTCGATGATTAATTAATCGTATTATAAATTTTTTTATTTTCTATGCATTTTGTGCTAGAAAACCCCGTCAAAACACTAAAACTCTGAATATCAACAATAAATTTTTATCTGATAACAATATTATTAATTTTTACTAATAGATTGTTTTCGTTGGTTAATATTTTTCATTATAATACATAAATGTATTTTTTATTGTTCCCGTATAATATGACTATTATATAACATACAATTTACGGGTATATTAGTACGTACTATACAGGCCATGAAAGACAAAACCTGCCTAAGAAGGGATCAACTCGTGTACTACATTTCCTTCACGCACGTTATGCATACCCTAATAGGCCTGAAATGATGTACTGCTCAAATCCAAACATTTTAAAAGGCAAAACTTTTCTTTCATTACCGATGCAACTATTTGTTTACATTATGGTACATCACACAAAACGTTACTTAATACATTAAAATTTAGATTATTGTTTTGGTCAGATTAGACTATTTGTGTAGAGAATAATAGAATGAATTTTCCTAAGGAATGTTAATGATCCATTAATAAACATATCAAAAAATATTCACTTAAACATTCTATTAAACTTATTAATATGTTGTGGTTATTTTTGGCACAAATTTTCCGAACAAAATGTGGAATGAATCTTGATTTAAATAAACATATACTCGCTCTATGCTAAGATGTCCTATTGTATCAGTGGACAGTGATATATAGAATTGATTGTTAAGTTTAAAAAAATCTTAGATCATAATATAAAAATATTTTTTGGACTTTATGTTGTCAATATTCTGTTAGTGTGAGTAGTTTTCGAAGCTATCCTAAAACAACATATTTGGAAATCTATTCATTTCGCTGTAGAATATTCTTTATACTATGGGCTTGCTTGTAATAAAATTATATAAATATACTTTCTAATATGAAAATAATGTAAGATCTTTGAGACCGATAACTTATCACAAAATGAATAATTTCATAAATCATATTAAAGAACAAATCACAAACAATAAAACTAAAATTTAAAAAATTATTTCGCAACTGGTAACTATATAGCTTAAACTAATACAGATTACTTATGGGAGTTATTACAATGCATTTCTGGTATTAAAAAGGAACTGAAAATGCAAAAATTGCGAGTTGAATCAAAAGTACCTTTGGCCATAAACAGATGAGTGTTAAAGCGCTACTCGGCCTGTACTAGCAACACATAAAAATTAAAAATATTGTTTTTTTAAAAAAAACCATATCTCGTAATAATCTTACGATGGCTATAACCGACGATGTTTCCAGATTAATAAGTGGAAGCAAAATAATTTTTCTCTAAAATTAGTTTAACAATAAGTTCTTACACACCTTAGATTATATCTAAAGAGTTAATGCAGGTTCAAGTGAGTTTACAACATCATGATCTAAAATAGATGCACTTAATAATATATGTAAAAATTTCATCTAATAATTGTAAAATCAGATCAATAATACATAGCAAATATTTTTCACAAGTACTCTCTAAAAGATACATAAATACAAATATTCAATGCTTATCTCACAATATTTGGAATTCATTGGCTTTATATTAATATAGTGAGTATGAATAACTGGATTACATAAAAAACTCTAGTCATAAATATTTTAAATAATAGGAATTAATAGGAATATATAATCTAAAATTTAGTAAAGGTTACAAACATTGAACACAAATAAGGCCATATTATATTGCATTCTTATTTTCTACAATCTATTATTATGTGTTTTAGCTGTCCAGCTCGAACATTTTATCTCATAGACCTGCTTATCTAAATCTTTTTAACTTTTGTATTGTATATCGGATTTTTTATATGACCTATGATTCTTAGGATATTTCTACGACAAATAATCTACCCATTTACAGAAGTTACTCATACAACATGTATATTTTCTATAATTTACTTATGTCGTCCTATCTATGCTGGGGACTGTACTTTTATAATACCAAAGTTCATTCTAAGTTGTTCCAAAAATACAAATGTGAGAATTGTATGTGGAGCAAGCCTAACAAACGCTGGAATGTAACCTTTGAAAAATGCAAGAGGCCCCTCCTTGGCAGTATTTGCAATCAGGCTTAAAATGCCTCGGATCTCTCCTGGTTTAGCATTCATTGCTCTAGTTTTTAGTACATCTACTGGTTGTGTCATTGTTGTCGCAATAGCTCCCTGAAAAATTATTATAACAATTCATATATTTATTTTAACATTTTAAAAATAAACATTTTTAAATTTTTTACTTACAGCTAGTAAACTGGATGTAACATGAGTTAAAACATTGTCACCAAAGTATGGTGTGGCAGAAAGGAGACCCTTAATAAGATCATAGAAAGAAAGCTGTCCAATTGTCATTAGAGCCGCTCTGCTGCAGGTCATAGATGCACCTGCCCATAAGCGTAGCACACCTTCTTGTGTCGCAACTCGATACAATCCATGGATTGCATTTTTGTAACTAAAAAGCAATTTTTTCATTTACATTATCTGTAATGTTATGTTAATGCTATCAGAATATTATACATTACCTATTGCGATTTTAGAAATTATATAATTCTTAATTTTTCAGACACGCTTATTTGTTAGTATAAGTCATTTTGTTACAATAACTACAGAATACAATAGGTTTTTTTCTGAACTTAAATTTTAAAAGAAATTAAGAAATTGCAAAGATTAAATAGTATTTATAGAAATGTACATACTTCCTTCTTTGTTCTGGAGGTAGTTTGACATCATTTTGCATTCTCACATTGACCAAGTCAGCTGGATTACCTACAAATCCGCCAGCAAAACCACCAATACCAGCCAACAAAGCGGACATATAAAATGGAATAGGTTGGCCCTATAAATAAAGTACATATTTAAATAATTCCATATTTGATATAATTTTTTTATTAAGGGTTTTCGTCAGTTGTTTAAACTATTTATGGCATATAATTGTACAGAACCATACATTTGTTTGAATTATCTAATATAATCCACACATTTTGTACTTTTTATTTTATATTGAGTGGTCATTAAACAACTATTATCAACAGTTATGATGGTCCAGTGGTTGATAATATCATAACAAAATAAATTTATTATTAGTTCATTCTGTATTATAAAAATGTATATATATATATAAAAAAACTTACATCTCTAGGTGCAATACTCTGCTTTGCTACTTCATAAATGCCAAATCTAGCTGTTGAATATGTTAGTTGACGTAGAAGGGATGCTGATATTCCATTATATAGCCCCATAATACCTGAAAAGGAGATTGTAATATAGGATAAATAGTGCAATGAGATTGTCAGTCTTATTTACTTAAAAACCCCATTTTTAATATTTAATAGTAGAGGAAGGACCACAATTGCTGCTACATTTTTACAAAACTTTTTTGGTTTAAAAAATGTGTTGGAAGGTTCTTTTCGAGGGTACTGGGCAGGGGAGAATATGAGGGGCAATTTTTAAACACAGACTATATACATACACATATATATATTATGAACAATATTTTACATTTTAGAATTGTATATAAATATATACCTGTGGTGTTACATGGTTCATGTCTAGAAGAGAAGTGTCTTTTTATAAAAGACAATCATCCGTTATTTCAATTTTAAATAAACATTCCAATATTCTAAACTTGCTATTTCATATGTGATAAGTGTTGCCTGCCATTACTTATATATGTTCAACCTCTAACATAATGCACACCTGTTTACATACCTTGATTTTTTATAACAATCCCAGTAAGTTTGAACATGGAGATGTTTTTTCCTTTCTGTGTTTGCATTTGTACTTTTAGTAAATCTAAAGGATGTGTTACACATGCTGCCCCAGCCGACGCGAGCCCTCCGAAGTACCATTGCGATATTCTGACTTCTGAATTCTTTCCCATTCTGCAATAAGTTTTCTTTATTGCACACTACCTCTATTTATTTAATACTTATGTACATATGTACATAGGAAGACACAAGGTCAAAATGATTACAATTCCATTCGCCCTATTATGTAATATGTAACGAAATCATTTTCAGTCACTTATTTGCTTAAGTTCAACAAAACATGACCCAAGTAATCCCGAGAAATTTTACTCAGCTTTACATAAGATATTTCGATAGAAACTAAACAGAAACACTTAAATTTCGGGTAATTTAAATATTTTAGACATTGTTTATTTAATAAAATAACATTTAATGAACTTGTTTATCCATATTTTAAAATTAACCTACATAGCCCATAAAAGGTGATGTTTAGACACACTATGAAACTAAGGCTCATGTCACTTTATCAGCCGTCACTCGTCAGCTGATAAGAAAGTTATGCCCAGATTACAAATACATGATAAATACCTAATTCTTCTGTACTGTACTTTGAAAGAAACATTAATATAGTTTAATTTTTAAAATGAATATTTACAACGTAATAATTTATTGTATAGCAATATATAACATGTTACTTTAATGTACTGTTTATTAGTTAATACAAATAATCTGAGCTAGGTTCATTAATCTGTGACATTTGACTATCTATATATCACAGATTATAATAAAAGAAACTTTTAGTCAACTTTAATATTCTAGTGATCTAGTCTTTGAATACAGAAGTATAGTATACCTAATACTTATACGTACGTAATTTAAAGAAAAGCCATATGAATTATGAACATAACCTACTTTCCGAAGTGTAATTAGCAATTAGCTATTTATTTTATGATTGAAATTTAAGTTACTTAAGAAACGATTAACGTAATAAAGTTGTAGAAGGTATGTCAATAAGAATAATTGAAATGTCATACAATTTTTTTTTTAATTTGAAATAATACATTGTTGTTATCAATATTATTAAAAATTAAACTCTTACCTTGTATTTTTAAGAAACAACTATATGCTTTTATTAAACGTAAATTCTTAATTTGTGCATAAGAACTTATATCTATTTTGTTACAAACCGGACTGACTCAAACACGTTCTGTGTTGCTAATTTATGAGTTGCAAAAATATCTAGCTTTTGCAAAAAAAAAATTATCACACTTGTTACCTATCTATTCAATCTTTTTTTTATCATGTTGATAGTCAATAGTTCAGATAAAACAATGATAATTAAGTCATGGTGATATTTGTTTCCAGATGTCTGATATCATAACTAGTCTTCACTTGGATAAAGTGTCAACTACACATAAAATTATTGTTGCGAAGGAGTTAAATGGCTGTGATAGTTCATTTATTACCAGTTGCATCCTTGGACATTGTATCAAAAACAAGAGTCCAGTCCTACTTATACTTTTGCATAACTCCAAAGAACATTATCAAAATGTTGGGCTGAAAATGAATTATAATTTACTGAAAAATATTGAATGTGGCTTAATTGAATGTTATAATGCTGGTGAGGTACTTATCAATGCAATTTTGAATAATGATCATATTTCTTGCAATGATTTTCTCAGTAAAATAAAGGAACAAATTCAAAATATGTATAGAACACATAGTTCAGTGAATATAATTTTTGAAGGTGTATCTCATTTATTTGATCTACAGTATAGTCTACAAGAAGTTAATAATATATGTAAAGAAATTATTGATCTGGTCAGAAAATTTGATAATTCCTTTTTGTTGCTCTCTTGTAATGCTGCTTGTGAAAACGATGAGACTCATGTGTTAGCAAATCTACTTGCATATAAAGCTCATGTTTTAGTTGAGGTAGATCATTTGGCATCAGGGTGGAGTTCTGATGTTTCAGGTCATATAACATTTAAGTATCCAAGTCGAAAATTTGAACCTGAACATAAGCATAAACTCGAGCAGAAACCGTCTCATCATTTATTTAAATTATTTGATAGAGGAGTAAAATTGTTAGCTCCGGGAGCTGTATGATTTTTTCTCGATAGTAACATTTTAATAAATAGTGTTTAACAAGATGCAATTCAAAATAAAAAAAATTGTAAATTTTATTATTTTTTTATTTCATCTGTAATTAAATATAATTGGTTTTGCTTAAATGTGTTTCAGGTTTGTATCACACATAACTAATATTTTTTATAAATTCATCAGCTTTTGCAGATGAAAATTTTTATCTTTGTAAAAACAAGATATTTTATTAAAGCATTAATATAATTTATAATCAATACAATTAGTAAGCAATAAAAGCCTAGTAACCATAACAATGATTTTTATTATATATTCTAAACATTAGTTAAGCAAAAAGTAGGTGGTCAAAATTTTTACTATACAAATAAGCATTTTGCATATTAATTATTTGCGCACATATTTAGCACTTACATAACACTCATCCAAATAGAAGCAAAGTCACGGTACTGATGCTTTGGCAAGTAACCAGCGTGCTGTCGTGACGATAATATTATTTTGTTTGTTTTTCGCGAAGCATTAATCATTTTTCAGCAGAAGGTGTGTTTACAGCGTGCTGATTATGTCACTTATGACGTAGGCTACTTTGTATATTACGTTATTAAAAATATTGTGTCTATAGTGTCTGAATTCTTATTCGGTTCCTCACATAATCACATGTGATGTTGATATTAGCCTCATACACGGACACCTGGAATTACAAAAAATAAGTGATTGTATATAAAATTTCTTTACTTCTCAAAGACTTGCTACAGTATGTCTATTCTGGGAAAAGTACTTGCAATCATTATTTTCTTATCGTAATCATAAGAAGTTATGCCTTTATTCTTACGTACCACGATGATTTTAAAATTTGTGACTAAGATAACTATTTCTACAATCAATAAAATTGTTTTCACGCGCGAATGTAATACAAATGGATGTAGATGTTATTATAATCTTTATGACGTTTTTAATCATATTAAAATAATTCGTTACAGTATATCATTTAATTCATTCATCATCTATTATTTGGAAAATATTACTATCGCCTTTGTGTATTTAGGTATTGATGTAGGTGTGTAAGAGTAATTCTATACTACTATAATAATTAAAGCTATATTTTAAATATCGCACAGGTAGCAAAGAAATGCAATAATAGAGTTGTTTTAATACTCTACTGAACACATAGGTATTATTTTCGCATTTATGGATCCTTGGAAAATATTACTAAATTATACTCGATATTAATACCTTAGTATTATTGAATATGTAAATTGATTTCTTAACAAAATTTTATAGGATAAAAGTTACACCAGTCACTAGGGCAGCCACAATATAGAATTTGGTACCTACTTAAGTATGCAGGTTATAGTGTAAGCAATTTGTAAGCTACATTGTGGATTCATTTTGATTTCCTTCTGATAAGATTATTTACATCTCAATTCTGTATACACCAAGCGACGTCTTGTTTGTCGGAACAGCGCATGAAGCTTTCGTTTGTGATGATTAGCTGTTACCAAAGCGACGGTCAACTGCTACATATTTTGTATTTTCACGTTTATGTTCAGTTCTCGAGTATACACGAGGCCATATACCGCCTGATTTTAATTAACGTAGGCAGGCTATGCGATCATACCTCTTATGATATCCAGCGCTTACCCTGTTCATAACATATGATTGAAAATGTTATTATTTTAGGTATCAATAGCAAGACTAAACCTTTTATCATATTTTCCGTACTATTGTCGAAGGCATTTTACTAGAAATAAATTTTGTTCTTGAACTTTCAATTATTGAAAAATTGATCATGACTCAAAGCAGCTTTGGAACTGATAAACTTGGTAGCGGAAGATCTGTTACTGAAGAAAAGTTAATGGTGAGTCAATTAAATTACCTTTAGGTATTATTTGGCAAAACTACACGGAAATTCGAAATAAAAATGTATTAATTTCTTCAAATCATTTCCTTTATATTATATATGGAGTTCACTGTGATATTAATATGCTAACAATCTTTTTCTATAATCGTTCCTCTGTCCATGCAGTAAGAAAGTTCTAGTTGTAACGCGCCTGTGAAAAATTACCGCGCTTTTTCTTAGATTATTCGAAGATAGAGAGTGTTAACGATAACTACTAAGACAAAGTGCTTTTAAGCGAAACAAAAAAATAGAACTATTTATTTTGTATGCTCTTAGGTCGCCGTTAGAGTAAGACCCCTGCGAGCTGATGAAGGCTCACGTATCGTACATGTCGTCAGCGATAAGGTAAAGTACCTTTTACGCCTGTTATAAGTATATGATGTAGGTACATAACAGATTAGTATCACCAACGCACTAGATCATATCATGGCTATGTGGTTACGTAAATTTCTTTATCACATGGATATTAAGCACACTTAGGCCTTAACGGCCAATGCCATATTGTAAACTATAAAGAGTAAATGCAGACTCTTTGTTAAATAACTGTCGTTTTTCACCGAACAGGTATAAAGATCCACTTATTTACTTAATCCTAAGCTATTTCTTAAATTAGTATAACACTTTTATTTACATAATATATTGTTTTCATCTGTAAAATGAATGTAATGCCTACACTACAAAAAACTGTAGGTATTAATAAGTACGCAACGTGTCGTAAATCGTAAGTACAATTAAATGTATATCGAATAACCTCCTTAATGAATTGAATTATTCTGTGATTAATAGATGCTAGTTTTGGAAGAGGAGACAGATAGCCGCCGCGATGTTCTCAGGCAGCGTCGCGTTAATGACAAACATTACGTTTATGATAAAGTTTTTGGAGAAAGCAGCACTCAAGTATGTGCTATTTTATTATATGTAACAAATCATTTTACAAATAATCTTAGATAGTCTTATATTTTTACTACGTATCCGACTGCTTCGTTGTTTTTACTAATGCATTTGTATTAATTAAAGAAGTTTCTTGATTAGGACGAGATTTACGAAGCTGTTTGCGCACCTTTAGTTGGTGATACGCTCCATGGTATAGCAAGTGCTGTGTTTGCATACGGTGCCACAGGGGCTGGCAAGACGCATACCATGACAGGTCTAATGTCTCGCGCTTTAAGTCACCTGTTCAATTCCATATCCAAAAGTGATAACCCTGATTCCTTTGAGGTAAGTGTTCAAAAGAGATTTTACAAATGTAAGGGCAGACTTCAACAATAATAGCAAAGAAAGCTTTCAACTTTAAGCTTGATTATTTGACAGACACTACAGTTTTATTGTGTACAATGCTAGCAAAATTGTGACTTTTAGTAACAAAATAAGCACTAGGTTTTATAGATTTGTTAATCTGCGGTGTATATCTCTTTATTAAAGCAATTTCTCATCTTATTCTGCCAGAGTGTATATTTCATGACAACGATACAAAGACGGCAGTTTCGTCCGTACCCTACACCGTTCATAGACGGCAAAGTTATAAAAGTATTCGTGTTTCGATAAATATAAAATAAGGCCGGCAGCAGAATGTCATTATATATCACAAATGATGTAATTTGGCTAAGGCCTTTAAGGTTGGCAACGCGTCTTCTAGATCTGCTGATCTTGGATGTGTCCGTCGGCCACAGAAATCGTTTAGTATAGGCGAACTGTATGCTCGTTTGCCTTCCTATCGTACACAAAAAAGACAATGCAAAGTTATGGTATAATTGTTGTCGAAATGTATAATGGTAACGTGATAGAAAGAGCACTTTGTTTACCCTTAAATTATTACAATAGCGTGAACGTGTAACGTCCATCTGCTAGTACAGTAGAATCGATAAACCTATTATTTTTTACCGTTTAGTATTATGAGTATGTGTCTAATATTCGAAAATTTTTACTGAAACATATTCAACAGTATGCAGACATAACACCCTATAAGTATCTAATATATTTTATATTTTATTTTACTTTTTTTTTCTTGTTTTGTTTGCTGTGTGTATGTGTAATAATAATAATATCCTAGTGCAACATCCTTTTTTTGGTGGGTTGACTGGACCCACTTCAATATAATATGTAAGTTATACTTCATATTTAGTGCATTTCTTTTGTATTGTTAACCCAATGTGTGGATTCAATTCAATTAAATAAATAAATAATCACTAATTATGTCATTTAGCGTCTGAAATCTGAACTAGAATCGTTTGATATGGGACACAGTTGTAATAGATTTTTATTGTGAAGAAACAGTTTAGCGTGAAGTACTAATTAATACTTTACGCCAAACTGTTTCTTACAAAATTGCCTAATATATTGTTTGCACATTTTCTTCTTAGTTTTAAGAAAATGTTTGTCGACACTTTCATTATTTGCGAAGCTATTTGGCCTCGTTCCGCTCGGTGCCACGGATTCAAGAACTCGAATGAGCCTTGATCTTATTAACAATGATTATTACAATTTTCGGACCATGGTACTTATATAATAATACACATTATATTTTCATTTCATCTATTGTATAAAAAACCTAATTGAGAAATTAAATATATGAGACATTAAAAGCATTAGGTATATAATGAACTAAAATATAGTGTCGACTGAACACATATTGGAAAATATTTTATTCATCATACTCGTATAAGCAGTTATTTCGTCAAGGTTGTACGGTTTTAAACACCGATATGCAGTTTTGTCTAAATACTTAAACATTCGTATATATTTAGATCATAATCTTATCATTACTATTATCAACAAAATTTATATTGTTGTCTTATTTTTAACGTATCTCATAGAAAGTAAAAAAGCAGAAAACGTAAATAATATTTTAAAATAAACATTATCAATAATAATATGTATTGCAGATGTTAAGATATATGGCTCAATACTTTCATATTTTTAATAACATGGCGAGTCTGATAACCAATATAATAATTAAGTTAATTATTGTCCTTGACCCAAGAAATCGCTGAAACCTCGAATTAAGCTTTACTTGTATAATGTAATACCTAATTTTCATAAATGGTTTTGTTCATGAAGTAATTTATGAATTAGCTGTAGATATAAATTACTAAAAAATGTTTGTTATTGAAAACGCGAGTCAAACATGTATAGGAAAAAGTATATTTTTTAAATCAGTTTCTATGTATTTAAGTAAAAAATTACATAGACTGTATAAGGACAATAAGTACTGCTAATTATTTATTGAGCTTATTTGAAAAACAGTTATTAAGCAGAAATTACTTTTAAAATAAGTAAACTATATTTCTAAAATGAATTCTTCAATACACATAGCAGATAATTTCTAAAAATGTAACGCCCCTTTTATTCTGTATTAATGTCACCAAGTGCCCCTCATATTTGTTCGTCGACATAGGTATTAAAAGAAATAGTTGCAATACTGACAATAAGCTTGCTGGGACTAGAATTTCCTACAATTCAGCTTTGTGGTTTTTATAGCGTAGTGGGTGGCGAGGAGACACCCTTTACTCAAGGTCATTGCCTATTGAGCTGTGCTTGATTAACGTTTAAAAACGAATGTGACGTAATATAACTTAGAAATGTTTAGGTAATATATTTTTTAATTCCATACATGATCATTTTGAATTTAAATGAAAATACACAAGAGGGATTCCTTTTTTCCTAAACATGAAATGTGAATAGGAATGCACAGATGAGTTTAGTAACTTATATTAATTTTATTATTTCAAAGGTTTTATACGTAACTGTGACATTTCTCAATTATGATTTTATCACAAGATCTGATCGATAAATATTTGGTTTTCATTCTTAGTGTTCGTTAGATCTTCTTTATAACATTCCTGTATCATTCTTCTTTCCATGCGTTGACGTGCTAACAAATAAAATATAAAACAAATCGTGCTGGTCATCTAATCTTGACTCAAAATATTTCTTTGCAATTCATTTATTATTTTACTCTTTATCGTAAACTGCTACACTTGACTAAAGTCGTGCTCCAGTTAACAATTTAAATAAACTGTCGGCACGTTGCCAAAAGATTCGCAAGCGATTATAAGATTTATTCACCTGTTAAAAACGAAACGTTGGATAATAGCGTAAGACTAAAGCCATGTATGTCGTTTTAAAGTGCATAATAGATAAAAGTTACTTTACGATTAAGAAACAGCAAAGTTATTTTTTTCTACAATTAAGTCTACGCTACGTGAGCAGTAATTTATGAAATAATTTGTAAATACATTAACTAACTTTAGCTCTGCGTTGCTGATGTTTTTCCTAATTAAAACTAAAAGCCTCTAACTTTTCCAAAACTAACGATTTTCTATGTTGTAGCAGATACGTGTCGGAAATAGGTACGATATGTAACAATTGCAAGGTTTTGTATTCCATCAAATCTACTGACGTCAAAAAGGTTGAAACGCAGAGGGCATCGTTAAATATTCAGGGCCATTTTCCTGAGACGCGGCAGGAACCGTATTAACATTTAGCTGGCTCACGAACATATTGCTAAAGTATTCATTTAGGTATATATATGTAAAAATAATCAAGAAAGAATAAGTCTCGAGTCATGTATAATTTAAAGACTGCCACTTGTTTAAATGGAATGAATACATTTGACTCTTTATGCGGTTGCTAGACTACGGTAATTACTTTTTAGGCACCTAAATGCTGCGAACCTTTACATAATACAATAGTATGTAATTTTAGTCTTGAGTTATTTAAAATACTGGATGGGTGTCGCTAAGGCATTGTTATACAGGTTCCATGTTTCAGTATTTTAAATTACATACTGAAACTACAATTCTAATAATATTGCAATAAAAAAAGCTGATCAATTCCAAATCCTAGCACATACTAACATTCAGGTGAATGGAATTTTAGGTTAAATTGCATTGATTTTGTTATTTTTTTTATTAATCACGTTGTTATATTTATATCTATTATAAAATAAGTAAAATTTAATAAAAGGTCTGTCACTCCAACAAGGAGGGTTATTAAATAAAAAAATTATTTCTCGCATCATTTATCAACCGTCGGCAGGTTTACCTTTTATAAGAAATATTGATTATAATTTATACCTTCGTTGAACAACCGTATAGTCAAACAAAACTATGAATAAAAAATGTGTCTAACGTATTTGTTTTTAGTGGCTAATGTGTTTTTATTTCCTGCCATAAAGAACTATTGTTTTAAACACATTTTTACGTGTTTGTCATTTGTTAATGAACGAATAAAATTCTACGTGTCTTGTTATAGTGAACGTATTTAACTATTGTCTAATGAAATTGAATTCTCGAATATAATGTAGCATTGCTACAATTTGAGATTTTCTTGGTTATGTACAGATATTTTTCGGTTGGAACAGTTTTTATTCCGTATTACTGTACTAATTTCCATTAAGTTCTATTGACTCAGTATAAATTTTAGGTAAAAATGTCTTACATCGAGATATACAATGAAAATATTCGCGATCTGCTCAACCCTAGTGCAGGTCCTCTAGAACTTCGAGATGAAGGTGGTAGCGGCGCGCCTGTCGTAGCAGGGCTCAGTGAGGTAGGAATAACTTCGTCGCATAAGAGACTCGCAGTTTTGGCCGCGCAAATTTTATGTATACATATAATGATAATGGAATAAAAGTAGCCTTTGTAACGCACCATAAATTCTATTAAGTTATGAAGTATTTTTTCATGGAGAATTGAATAAATACTTTTTGCTACAACTAGCTACGAGCTACGGACGCCTCTCACGTAGCAGAGTTGTTGGCTCGAGGTGACCGAGCGCGAACCGCGGAGTCCACGCAAGCTAATCAGCATTCATCAAGAGGGCATGCTTTGCTAAGGTAATAGACACGAAAATAGTCATACAATGATATTAAATTAGCTTAATAGTGTTAACGTTAACCCTAGATAAAATAATTACAGGTTGTTCACATGACATTACATGTTAAGTCTAGAGTATGTTTATGTTTAACCTAAGACGTGTTCCACTTCATATGACGATATGATGATCACGATTGTTGTGGTTGTGGCGAAAACATCATTAGTCTTGCTTTTAACGACCAACAAACGCTAGCAAGAAGCTGAAGAGAAAACCGCTTCGCCTGAAACATGCCTTTAGTATAGTCATTTCCATATTTTATTTCATTAACCATTTCCAGTGTATCCGTCAACAAATCGGTATCGGGTGTTATACAGAGAGGTCGCTTGTTCCTCATAGACCTGGCAGGGTCTGAGCGGGCCGGCACCAAGGCTCGCCGTTTAGAGGGAGCTCATATTAATCGTTCCCTTCTTGCTTTGGGAAATTGCATAATGGCTCTCTCCGGAGGCGCAAGGTAAATCGTAGAAGAACGTCGATATGCCCATTGTACCATGGAATTACTAAAATAAACTACCATGAATAATCGTGTCTATTCTAATTCATAATTATTTATTACATTCAGTTATTCTAATCTCATAGTTTTAAAACTATTAATATAACAA
Organism: Hebomoia glaucippe; assembly: GCA_025727935.1. NCBI lineage: Eukaryota > Metazoa > Arthropoda > Insecta > Lepidoptera > Pieridae > Hebomoia > Hebomoia glaucippe. Next base: position 7,063,429 of record JAOSYY010000002.1, read on the forward strand.
TTTGAAAATTCCCTATAAGCTGATCCATAAAATAGCCGAATACTGATGAGATGGAGATGAGGATTAATTTTTTATTTGTAATGTATATTTCGGCTACATTTTCTATACCTATTCAATTGTGAACCTTAAGATTGGAATTTTTAAATTAATAATGTTTTTGTAGATATGTAAACTACCGAGATTCAAAGCTAACGCGACTCTTACGAGAAGTATTAGGCGGGCGGTGTCGAACTGCAATGATCGCACACGTATCGCCTGCCGCTGAGCATCGTGACACCACTAGATCCACCTTGCATTATTCTCAACGTGCTTCTACTATAACTAATAAGGCAAATCGAAGCTATTATTATGTTTAAATATATCCCACATTTAATTTATAGACTCATAAAACAAATTTTTACGAACGTTTTTAACGTATTTATTTCATGATATTAATAAGAAATATTTATTTATATAAACTTGAATAATATATAATCTTATTTATGGTTAAAGAAATAATCGGTAAATCTCTTGGTTATATCTTAATCATAATCTAGAGGCTAGATCTAACTTATATGTATAGCCTGAAAAATACTTTAACAATGTTTAAGTTTTTCTGTGTTACAATATAAAGGTTGAACGAGAATTAGTGCAAACTCCAATGCATTTGTCACAGTACCGCAGCGTGATTAATGAACTACGCGAAGAAATTGCACGGCTTAAAGTCAAAATGAAGGATGGCCGTTCCAGGTAAACAATAGGCACTTAGATATTTACTACGGTTTCATAGATTCCTTGAACTACGATGCAAATCTCTTTATTAAAGCAATTTCTCATGCTATCCCGCCGGGGCTTACGTTTCACAGTCGTATTATAGGGTCAAAAAAGTTTAATAATTAAATTTGAATCAAAACTATTCAAAAGTTATTTTCAAATTACAGTTATGTCGCGTTAGAATTTCAGTAAGAGAATATTGTCATGACTTCATTCACAAACGAAAATTACAGGAAAATAGAAGATCACCCAATAGAAGAAAATCCGAACAAGTTAGATACTGAAGAGAGCGCTGCTCATTTAAAATCTTTACGGGAAGCGATCGTGTCGACTTTCAAGCAGCAAATGAGATTAAGGCGACGTCTAATGGAGCTAGATAGTCACCTCCTAGGACTGGCCCTGGATGCAGAGAGGCAACATGCAGCTATATCTCACTGGGAAGCTCGCTTTAATAGACTCTACAAACCTATTGCCTTAAACGGGTCAAGATTAAGTACACAGCAAAGTTACAGGTAAGATTTAAATACACATTTATTTTTGTATATATCTAATATATAGAATTCTCGTGTCACAATGTTCGTTCCCATACTCCCCGAAACGGCTCAACCGACTTTCGTGAAATTTTATATTCATATTTAGTAGGTTTGAGAATTGGCTATTATCTATTTTTTCCCCTAAATATTAAGGGTGGTCCACTCTTAAATGTTTTATTTTTAGTTTTTAGACAAACTTTTTTGTTTCTATTTTTTTATAATACAGCATATAAAATCATACAACCCCAAATTTTATAAATTTATGTGGCAAAACGACATTGCTGGGTCTGCTAGTTTAATTATAAAATTTGTACAAAATGACAAGCGTTTGTTTTGGTTGCTATGATTACATTTGTGATTAATTTTGGAGAGGTGTGACGGGAACTTCAAGTAGCGGTAGTAGTGAGCGAGCGGAGGCCGAAGTGGCAGTTGAGCAGGCGTGGGCTGAGCTCGCAGCTGTTGAGCGTGAACAAGAGGCCGCAAGAACAGAACGCGATCGCGTAGAGCGACACCTGGAGCAGGTTCGCCTAAGGGGAGCACAACTCGAGAAGGTACGAATCGATACAATAGAAGAAAAAAATACCTTATTTATTTTGTCACTCGCTGAGTTGGCAACAAATAATAATGTTTAATTTCTTATTCGAAATCCGGTACTAATATTATAGTTTCAAATAGATTATGTTTAATGTACCCGAAAACAAAATACTAATCGATGATAAAATAAATTGGTTAATTTATTTATTTGTATAGGATCTCCCTGCGCATATTACAAATGGTCCAGAGAGGGAAGTGTTGGCATTAGTGTGTAGAGTTCATGAGCTAGAAGCAGACAAACTCGCGTTACAAGGAGAACGCGCGGCGCGGGCGCATGAGCTCAGGCGGCGTGACCTAGCTTTGCAGCGGCGAGACGCACAAAGAAGACTCACTGATGAGATTATCACTCGGCAACGGCGACTTCTTGAAGGTACATGTGTTACTTGAGAATAAGCCCGTATTTATAGATTCTAAATTTTCAGGTGTCAGTTTTCACATAATTAATAGTTGTACCCATCAGAGTGAAACACTAGAAAATTAAATAATTTACTTTAAATTGTTATCCCGTCTTCCATGATTATTTGCCTAAAACACATTGCATTTTCACTCAGAATACAGACTGATTACAGAGGTCGGTGGTGGAGTACAAACAGATTTAGCTCAACTTTACGAACTATACCAACAAGAAATCCACGCTTCAACTTATACTGAATCCAGTGATCTTTACACTCCATATCGCCTACCGCCAATATTATCTTCTAGGTACGTAAAATAATAATTACTCACCTTTAAAACTGTCATATCTCATACTCTCTGCCCAGTAGATTGATATAAGTTTTCTTCTTGTTGTTTCAAACATTTTTAATAATATCAGCCCATTTAGATCGAACTACTGATATCTAAAGTAATCCTTCTTAGCGAGTAAATGTTTAGTGTACTTTGCAAGTGCTAAGCGGAATGAATTAAATTTACCAGATGTTAACATAATTATTTTTTTAAATATTGAATTTTTCAAGCGTTGAAATGGTTTTTTTTCGTTTGGAACTGACTATCTGATGGTAGATTATTTTTAAATAGAAATTTCAAATGAATTATTTTTCAAAAGCATGTCAGAGTTAACATGGTCTGAAAGTTCAAGTGGATCAGGACGTGGATCCAGCTCAGGTTCGGGTGGAACACTGGGTCTCGGCCTTGAGCGCTTGCCAAAACTTGCGCCTACGCCGCGTCCACGTACAAGATACAGGTCCCTACTGTTTCTATGTACTCTCTTTCATTTTCGTTATGACAACAGTCCAAGCCCTGTTTGTTCAAGTTAGTCACCTGCTAGGATTACTTACTTAATATATAATAAAAGCTAGTAGTATTCAAATAAGTATTATACAATTTATGTAACGTATTAAACTATTTAATTAAAGTTTGATGAATAGAGCAACTAAATTCTTCGTTCTATAGAAAAGTATATTTCATCTCTATAAAAACTAAATTCCGTAAACAAACAAGTTTATTATCAATAAATACGTATTATTTACGATGATGTATCTTAAGCTATTATTTTTTATTGTAGTCATGCAAGTGCGACAACATTAAAGCGTTACTCGAGCGATGACAGCATCGTGATGGCCGCTCCGCGTGGAAATGAAGATAGAGCAACTTGATTTGTGTATTTATTATGAATATTATTAATGTATGTACGTATACAGGATTAATACGGTATCATAGCGTAACTGTCGTTCTATTGAAAAACGCTAATAAGGTATTTTTTATTTATATACTTAGCATTAGTTTGAACTTAAATAAAACCTTATTACCAACCTTCTTTGTATTGTAATGTATGTATTAAAAAAATAAAAACGAATGCTTGATTTTTTAACTTATTTTATCTTGACTTTCGATTACATTGACTTAAGTAAATCTCATTTCTTTCCATGTATGTTATAAATATAGCAACTTAAGTTACTTCAAGTTATAGTAGGTAATATAATTTAATATCTTATTAACATATTTTCAAAAATCCTATCCAAAATCTATATTAATAACTTTAGTATCAAGAAATACTCAAAGTCTAAAGCTTGTTCAATTTAACTCAACTTAATTATGTATATTGTACTTATGGTCAAGTATTTAACTTACTTATTTAATTAGTAGAAGCAAGTCGTAAAGTAAAATATACGAACATAAATACGTTAACAAAACAAATTATGAACACAATTATATAACTTTAATTCGATATACATTATGTTGATTAATAAGTATATCTGATGATGAATTCACGGTTAAAATTCTATTTAAGTCGGCTGATTTTGTTGTTCCATGAGCTCATTAAATGCATTAAATATCATTGAACGCTGATCAGTTTTATTATAAATCTAATATTTGTAAGTAATAATTATTTTATTGACTGATCAATATCTTGAAAGTGTGTTAAATGTAATTATAGCGAAGAGACTTTCTCATTTTGAGACTATTTTAGTTTTTAAGCAGACTGCCTATAAATCGGAAGTGCTTTTACAAATAACAAAAATGTATACATATAACCACAAAATCATCCATTGCTATAATTAAATCGATGCTGTAAATTTTAAATACTTAATCGTCGGTTTGAACGCTTTTCGTCAAATGCTAATGTGCCATACATCCTGTATTTTATAGGTTTTCTATTAGCACCAACTTATGTTTTCACAGACTCTTGGTTTGGATCTATAGACAGTAAACAAATGTCCAGTAGAGGATATTAAAGCACAAGAATAGCAAAGGAAACAGAACTCGGGAACGCTTGTCAATCCACGCGGCGATTTCTTTCGGTGTCATCTCTGTCCACGTGTGATGCTGGATTGGTTCATCAGAGCCTTCGCTCCCAGAATTCAGATGTCGCCGGCCAGGTTCAGGCCTCACGTTTAGGTCATCGTAACTTTGTGTCGTTATCGTTGGCAAGTTCATAGCAGATGGGAAACTCTGAAATTGTTCAATACGTACAATATATTAAAATAACAACATTTTATCATGTATATGCGACACCACCAAAAACATGACTTATACAGATTTGTCGCTCTGTCTGTGTATCTTTTTATTTATTTGTCTGTCTGGATGTCTAACTATTTGTTCCGACAAATCTAGGAAACGGCTGGATCAATATTAAAGAGACTTGATATGTCAGATTGTAGATATTATGGCGCATACCATAAGCGATTATTTCATCATCATTACCATCTAGTAAATCAACGTGGGTGGAACCATGGGGTCTAGCTACTAATAAAACTTAATAGAAGAGGCTTCCAGAGCATTTTTCTATAATAGGAATACACATACATGCACAGTAAGATAATTATTGTATCCTGGTCCAGCAGGGTCGTTGTTAGTTTCTTGTGACAGCGAGGAACAAGAACGTGATTTGCTGAGCTGAGGTGATGATTCCCGCATCTCCTTTTGAAGCTCCTTGCGCGCCAATCGGGGCGTTAAAGTACTCTTCAGAATGTATTTACTATTAACTTTCTTTAAAGGCGCAACTTTCCTGAAAATGTTGGAATAGAAATTAGCACAACATGAGCTGGCGTACGCCTATATCTACACACTATTTATAAGTTATAAGTAAGGACGTATTTTATTATTAATGATCCATAATTATAATAATAGTCTTGTCTCCGCTAAGAATTCACGATGTCACTTTTGTAATTGTTTCTCTGATAACATATTATTTATATTTAAAAACTTTGATCAACAAATGATGAAAGTTCTGAGGCCTATGTACTTAAAATTAGTTTCGTAATTAATGTCAAGATTTGTAGATCAATTACAATATTTTCTAAAACATATTATCACCTAAAATTATTCCGTAATTAATAAACAAACATACTTTCTATGATAGATGGTGTTGACGAAAGCAAATTCCACAAGGGTTGCAAAGATGAATCCAGTGCATCCCAGGAACCAGATTTCACTTGCTTTTATATAGGATACTTTTGGCAGAGTTTTAGCTTGCGATGACGCAAGAGTTATGAACGACAGCATTGTGCTAGTACCTTAAAAGACAGTTTTAGCATACAAATAATTTCCATGACCACAATATGCCTTTTTAATGACGAGGAAATGCCCTTCGATAGTTACTCGGCTGGCAAACCATAACAATATGTGTACGGATATAAAATTTTCAATAAAATAATAGATAATTAATTTTGTTAAGCATTCAATTCCTATTCAAGAATTGCTTGATGTGGATGGTGTGTTTTAGAAAATATTTTCATGTAATTTAAAATAAAATAATGTCCCAATTAAGCCTCTTTGACAAATGTGTGCACTGCTGTCCTGTCATTGAGTATCTTTAAATTCGAAATTCGATAATCTGATTAATGTTAAAATATGAAATAGTAGTCTGAAAATTCAAGCTTAATAGAAAGTAATTAAAATCATACCTAACGTAATTCTTGGAGGTGACGCGTCAGCTTGCAACCAGAAGGTGACCCAAGACATAGCGACTATCATCATTGAAGGGATAAAGTAGTCCATAAGGTAGTAACCAACCTCTCGACCCAATTTGAAAGAAAACTTTAGAGCACTGAAGTTACCAGCTGAAAATAATACTTTTTACTACTTGATCTTCATTCAAAATTCTTTAACATATTATTATTGATGACAATTGTTTAATTTGTATAATGCTACCATATTATTTAATTTGTAAATTAGCTTATAAAAAGCTAATTTATTTAATAATATAACATATCAATTCGTACTTCCTCCCAGCCTCATATTAACAATATCTCCTCGTACAACAGACTCGTTGGTCCAGTAGTCAAGCAGAGAATATTCAGTTAAATGCAATTCAGTTGACATACGAACTGGATTCTCTTTTTCCCACATAAGTCGTAAAATAGATGCATTGTATTTCCCTGAAAAATAATGAAAGTTAATTATAAATTGGAGAAGCCAAACAGCATTGAACAATACAAGTAATCACAAAACTTACAGCTTTCTAAATTCAGTGAACATATTTGTTCATCGAATGGAAACTTTTGTAAATTCATCCAACAGTACAAAACTCCTTGCAGTCGACGACTTAACATAACTTCGCCGTCTGGTGCTATCGATATTAGAACATCTTTGCTATCTGTTCCCATTAAGCTCGAGGACTGTTCGTTAGGTATGTACAAGTGTGGAGACCAAACTCTGCTGCGCAGGTCATTTTCTCCTATAATTCTGGTTCGTTCTGGTGAGTACATTGTATAAGCCAAGCGTGGATCCATCCATCGCAATTGAAGAAGGAAATGCAATTTGAAGTTCTGCAAAAGT
>JAOSYY010000002.1:7070628-7100688 GCA_025727935.1 Hebomoia glaucippe
AGTACATTGTATAAGCCAAGCGTGGATCCATCCATCGCAATTGAAGAAGGAAATGCAATTTGAAGTTCTGCAAAAGTGGTCATAGTGTTTATTGATACTGACCGTTTTTAAACAAGTGTTTATTAAAAAAACTGTAGAAGAAGAAAGTATTTTGTATGATTTTATTGTGAATTCATAAGATTACAATGGAAAAATAAATGAATTACCAAATCGTGAGCTTCAGCTGGTTGTATGAAGTAAATGTAGGTACTGGCATGAACATAGACCACTTCATGTGTTTGATACGTGGGTAGCAGTAAGCGGTCGTAGCGGCATTTATGTGCCAGTCGTGATAGAAATTCTGATTGTGTATATGTATCGCCGAATTCTAATGAAGGGCATTCTAGAGGATCGATACTGAAAATATTTAAATCTTTTTTACAAATAACCTTAAGAAACTGATGTATTCTAAAATACGTTTTAATTTAATTTTATAACAGGTAGTGTCAGCTAGCCTGTATGAAAATTAGAATTATCTCATTCATAGACATAGATTATCTCGTAAATGAGACGGTTATCCGGGCTAGGTATTATTAATGCTGATGAAAAAAGTATGCAACGTTTTAAATTAAACTTGACTTTGTTTAAGATGTCTAGGTCAGATCGGAAATTATCTTGAACGCTTGTGAAAAACCTAGTTGACACCTTAGATGCATTTTACAGCCTAAGTTTCAGACTTAATCTTTTGGTGCGACTTAATAAATAACGTTTTTAGGCTGTCCTCTTATACAGGGATACCCAAATTAGGTTCCGCGGAACCTAGGGGCTCCGTAGAATAATCATCAGGGTTCTGCCAAAAATTATATATTACTAGCTCTTAGAATATGCAATGGTGACATATATTGTTGAGAATATTGCGTTTCAATTATATTCTACATTAAAAACAATTCTTACATAAGTTACTGCAAATTACACTAAATCCTTTGATGTGGGGTTTCATTAAAAATAAAAAGTGTTTGGTTGGTGTTCCACTATCTTTAATGTTTAGGAACCCTGCTCTAGTAGAATTACTTGATTAATCAGAATTTATAATAAAATAATTAACATATCTTGTCAATTTTTTTATAATATTACGTCAAATATTATAGCAGCGTACATGTTCTATTACTTTAATATTTACTGAAAATTATTAACTAGATTTTGACCCTGATAACATTGTTAAGTAAGTATGAAAATTTACTCTCAGATTAATCGCTAATCTGCTCTCTGTGCAAACATTGAATATACCGCATAGCTTATCACTTCTTTATCAAAACCTAACAATGGTATAATATTTGAATTATTTCTATAGTATCATAAATTCGACTTGTGGTAGGGTTATATTTTTATAAGATAACATGAGTCATATGTGTATGTAGTATTAAGAAGGATTCATCGAATTAAGAAACATAAAAAAATAAGCCGAATAATATATATCTTATATGGGATGTAATAAAATATTTTTCAGAGAAACAAACAACATTATGATATTCTTCTTAGGTACATAATTTGGTAAATATTTGAAATAATTCAATATTATTTATAAATTTAATATTAAAAGGAAAAACTGGTTTTCAACATTCACAGTTCTATTTATAAAAACTATCATTCCACTATAACTGTGTAATAAAATGGACTTTTATTCAAAAATGACATCCATAAGAACTAAAACTGACCTTTAACGGAATTTTAGCTTATAGCAACGAACCGTCAAATAGGCAAATGAGTGTTTTACATTTTTAGGTTAAAGAATTTACGAAAAAAGTAATTTGAAACGAAGATACATATAAATATTATATATGTATGTAATAGGTCCGTATGATACTTGATCAAACATGCGTTATTACTGAGTGTTATAAAAGTGTAGAAGATAATATCTGATGTAATAAGGAAACTAAATATCACCTGGTAATTTATAATTAACATCAACATGATTTATATTTGTAATATATTTTTAAACAAATGTAAATAGATTCATGTGATAACGTAAACTTTATTATCAATTATTTTATAACAACGTCATTTAATTGTCTACTTATCATCAATCTTGAACTGTATGTCACACGAAACACAAGGTAAGTTTTCGTAAGATCTTTAGCCATAAATTTTGGCACCTAATCTTGATAAAATATCTTACGAATTCTGACGTCGATGTACTATAATAACCATTTTCCTCTGAAAATAATTGTAATTCTTGTTACGACGTTGTTGTGTTTTGTTGTAGTGACGATTCCTATCGGTGAAAACTGTATTTATTCAATTTTTATCACCACAAAAGCTCATATTTACTTAACATATCGTAATTTCTTAGGAATTTTGACTTTATAAAAAAATTGGAACTATAAGCAAACTCTGCTTTACATAAATTAAGTTTTAGGTTCATATCACAAGTAAAAACGTAATACTCAATTAATAGACAAAGATATTATACATCTATTTCTTTTTCTTTTGTAATATTCATGTACAGGCTAGCATAGGTTCATTCGAACAATACAATAGCTCAGTCACATGACAACCTTAATTATTCAATCATATGCGGTCGGCCTATTTTTATTTCAAGCAATAGAACATTCATAGTGAAAAGTCGAATCGCGCACTACAGCACTTGACAAATTGTCCATCAATTAACTTTTTTTTCATTTATTTGATATATTTCAGTGATAATAAAAATGTAATATTAAATCAGAAAATATAACATATCAATAACATTCCCGGAATGATTAAAAGTATTTTTTATATTCTTAATACAAGTTCGTAGCTTTAATAAACACAAAAGTTATCTTTTTGCCATTACACATTCTGCGACAATTTTGCAAAAACATCAAGTATAAGATAACTTCGACGTAACCGCATATTTGCTTTAATATATATGAGTCTATTTATCAATACTTAAACAACTGGAAAATCTGTTTACATTCCTTTAGTTTCCTATATTTGATTCGACAATAATGAAAAAAAGGAACACTTACGTTGAATTTTGACCAAGAACACTTTTAAATAATAAGAACAAAATACACAAAAGAAGTAAACTGACGTTCATTATAATTTTAAGACAACCCCGCGAGAAGACAATGCGCGCGCGTCGCCTTTTGAGCGCTTCGCTTGATCGATTAACCTCTACTGTAAAAAGGTTGGAGGCTGTTATCATTGATAATGAAAAAGATGGATTTACTCTCAGCACATATCATATACGAGCTTTTGTACAGTCACACAAACAGAGTTATAAAATAATTGGTGATGATTTTGCTTTCATTGTTCTAATCATAAGTAAGCGAAAACGAAATCCGTTGCTGTTAAAACAAAATAGTTTACATAGTTTAATAGGGCATAAATAGCAACATAAAAAAACCGTTCATAGATGGACAAGTTTTGAAATGCTGTGCGCGTTTCGATTACAGTGTATGAATTTCCGAATATTCGATATAAAAGTAAATAAGGCCTTAGGGTTGGCAACGCGTCTTCTAGATCTACTGGTCTTGGAGGTGTCAATGGGCGGTTGAAATCAGTATAAATATAAGCGAATGGTATGCTCGTTTGCCTTCCTATCGCATAAAAAAGCATAGATCAAGGTGTATACCGTTTGCGGCATATTATAACGCCAAAATTTATAAATATAAAGATACTAATCTCCTTACATCTCCTAATATTTAAAAAAAAATATGAGCTCTTGATTTGCCTCTTAAGGACATCACTTGGTATGAGTTCCGGTAAATTTCATGAAAACCAGAAGAATATATAAACAGAATTCTTTATTACGCGTAGACAATGTTCAATATTGATCTTTTCTACAAATGGGCACATAAATTTAATATGACTCATTTATTTTACTAGATTGTTATAAAGTATTTAATTTATTTTCTTCCATTAACAACTTGTACGTAATACTTGCCTATGTAAAAGATGATTATATATTTATTATGTTGAAAATAAAAAAAATATTTGGCTTAGACTCTTACTAAGCTCTCTTAATCTATTCATAAAAAATAGTTACAATATAAAATGTATCTGCATTGCAACACAAGGCGAATTAAACTATATTGTATTATAATTTACAGCCCTTTATGAGTAAGTATTGATTTATAAGGCAAAATAAATTTGTTATTAATTTAAAAATTTATAGTTCCTGACTCAGATTAGTTAAGTTGTTTAAAAATGTAGATATTAATATATAAAATAGTTAAAGATTAAGAAAATTCTTCATATCAGTTAGATATTATATCCAGTTTACATTATAGATAAGTTAGTAATAAGTAAAATAATGTATCTAGTTGGTAAGTATTCGTAATAAATAAATAAATTAATTAAAAAGAATATTACGTTAAGACATATTTTGATGCAAGGTTGTAAAACTGTAATCATTTCAGTAATCACGCAGCCGTTAGTTGATAAAATTAAATGGTGTATTTTAAATCTGTGTAAAGTTTATTTTGAAATTAAAATGTTGTAATGGGATGTTAAGGTATAAGTCGACGGGGTATTAAAAAATAAAAGACATTACTAATCATGACTATATACTATTAAAAATATTAAACCAATCGCTAAGTTACCTGCACTTTTGTAATGTTTGTTATGTAAGGGAAATGAGATTTATTTCGCACAATAAGTACGAACAATTATTTTTCTTAAGTAGATAGTTGGTTCCTATAAAATATATTGAATTTATTAATCTAATGAATAGTAAAGTACATATGTAGACTTTATATGTCGGATCATGGAAAACCTTATAAAAGTTTATTTAAAAAAAAATTGAGGAATTCGTGATCGTAATTAACGACGAATTACCTAAAAAGATTTATTGATATATATTTAGATTATAATTATCTGTTATAACACTTGTATCTATTGTAATTTTGGTCACTTATAATAAACATGTCAAATCATCAAAAATATTTCAAACATCTTCACAAATTCTCATGAAAATCTTAAAGCTATGATAATTAACTCCCACTATATAGACTACTTGTTTATTCTACATTCTAATACACTCTCATTCATCACAATATAAACTAAATGCTGATAGTTAGAGTCTATTTGATTCTCCAAGTTCAGTACACAACTTTTTAAGTGGATCAAAATCAGAAACATCTAACTATCCCATACCATACCATGTATTATTAAATACAATAAATTCTAGGTGTAAAATCGTTTTTTTTCTATAAAAACAAATGACTAACTTTCTACTAAACAATGGGAAATAAGGTCAGTGTATATTACTAAGAAAAGTAATTTATATTACTGTAATACTATGTAAGATATTCATGCATTTTTTAATCTGTTACAAGTGGGCTTGTGCCCGGGATTTGATGTAACAAGACAGCCGTTTGGGTACTTAAGAAGACGCCCCAAAAAAAATTTGCAACCGTGGGCACTAGCCCCAAGTGATTCTAGTGTGAATCCAGGGCTGATAGTGCTCGCCTAGTTAATATTTAGTTATTTATGACACGTATAACTATATATCATGTTATTTTTACGTTACTATTATAACTTTAGAAGTAAATGAAAAAAGGACTCATTATTTTTTCGGATATTCAGTTGCTTGCTTTTACAATCAAGGCTTGAGAAAAGTACTCCAGCATTATCAATTCTGTACTAATACCGCTAACCGCCGGAGCTAACAAGATTATTTAAAAGTAAACATAACCCAATTCCATAGGTAACAATAATTTTTACTAACAACGAATCCTCGTGAATTTATTATTATTTCTATAACGTCGTAATTTATTGAAATATTTTTCACAAACTTACTGTAGGTATTAATCAACATGTTCCGGACAACACGTTCATTTTGCACCTTTTTGATTGTTCCTTTTCATTTATACCTGCGAGTACTAAAATTCGTGGCATATTAGAGTAAAAGCTGTATGTATTTATTACATGACTTAGTTTCCATTTAATTCTAAAAATGTAACTTTATTTCCTTAGGAACTTTGTCAATTCTGTTTAACAATATTTATGACTCTAAGATTTTTGGAGATAATTTTTCTACTTATCTACTTACTACAGCATCGATCAGCGTTTATGGTCAATAAATACAATATGGAAGATTCGATTAGGAACAGCATTTCCCACACAAGCTATATTCATAGACAATAAACAAATGTCCAGTAAAAAATATTGAAGAAAATAAATAATAGAGGGAATAGGACTCTAGAGCGTTTATCTATCCATGTCGCAATTTCTTGTGGGGTCATCTGCGTCCATGTGTGTTGCTTAGGAGGCTCGTCAGAACCTTCGCTGCCGGAGTTATTATGTCGTCTATTGACACCAGACCTTGTTACAAGTTCATCATAACTCTGTGTCGTTATAGTAGGCAAGTTCAAGGCGGATGGGAAGCTCTGAAACCGTAATTAAAATGTTTTAAATTTGTCATTATTATATAAAGGGTGATCTGGGTATTCCGAATGAACGGTACATACAAGTAGGTGGCTTTACATTATTTATATTTTATTTGTTGATTAGTGGGATAGAGGAAAATGTATATGTACTTTTATAGTATAAAACTTTCATTGCGTCATAATAAAAAACAGAACGATCTAGACAAGTGAAAAAAAACATATGACTATGAATATCAGTCTAATAAAGGAAGGACTGCATTGTAAAGGTTTGTAAGAATAGTAAACGTACATGTACCGTGAGGTAATTATTGTAAGCCGGTCCCGCAGGGTCAGAGCTGGTCTCTTGTTGAAGAGACGAGCAGGAACGAGACTTGCTAAGCTGTGGTGATGATTGTAACTCTTTCTGCAATTCCTTTCGGGCGAGTCGTGGCGTTAACGTGCTCTTCAATATGTATTTACTGTTTACTTTCTTCAAATTGACCACTTTCCTGAAAGAATAAAGAAAGCCACTTAAATATTATGTTTAAGTTTAGCCACCTAATCAGAATATGTTAGAAAAAACGCATACATATGTTTTAAAACGTATTAAAATATGTGCATTCTTTAAGATTTATTCTGGAAACATGTTGTTTAAATCAAGTATTATTAGAAAAAAATAAAAAAGTAAATCTCACTTTCTGCGCCAAATAGTGTTAACAAATGCGAATTCCACTAGAGCTGAAAAAATAAAACCAGTGCAGGCCAGGAACCAAACTTCACTCGCTTTGATGTAAGATACTTTCGGCAGAGTCTTGGCTTGAGATGACGCAAGAGTTATAAACGACAACATCGTGCTGGTACCTAAAAACAAAAAACACATAATATATCATGTTCATATTAAAATATTTTAATGATAACAAAAGACAATGAAACTGTGCAACATTTAGAATCAAAATTAATTTTTTCGTACCAAGTGTAATTCTTGGAGCCGAAGCATCAGCTTGCAACCAGAATGTGACCCATGACATTGCAACTATCATCATTGAAGGAATAAAATAGTCCATCAAGTAGTATCCTACCTCTCGACCCAATTTGAAAGTAAATTTTAAAGCACTGTAGTTGCCCGCTGAAAATTTACCGAATAACACTTTAAGCATTATGTTTGAATTATTAAATGTAAATAGATAATAAAAATAGAAAAACGACATTACATCTACCCCCTCCCAGTCTCATATTTACTATATCTCCTCGTACGACAGATTCGTTGGTCCAGTAGTCAAGCAGGGAATATTCCGTTAAATGCAATTCCGATGACAAACGTACTGGATTATCCTTTTCCCATAGTAATCGTAAAATTGTTGCGTTATATTTCCCTGAAATATGACACATTTGCATAAATTATACGTTTCATCCGGGGCACGAACCACCGTTAATAAATGAGAAAGTCATGAAGTGCTGAGCATGTTTCGATTTCAGTCTATGAATTTCCAAGCAAATCATTACTAAATAATGACAAATGATGTAATATGACTAAAGGTCTTAAGGTTGACAACGTGTCTCCTAGGTCTACTGGTCTTAGACGTGACCATGGGCGACAGGCATCGGTTACTATAGGTGATCTGTATGCTCGCTTGGCTTCCTAACGTATAAAACTAAAATACTTAATTCCTTATTTTAATGCACACAATTCTACTTACAGCTTTCTAAATTCATAGAACATTTTTGGACGTCAAAAGGAAATTTCTGTAAGTTCATCCAACAGTATAGGACAGCTTGCATTCTACGACTGAACAATACTTCACCGTCTGGTGCTATTGATATCAGGACGTCCTTACTATCAGTTCCCATTAAACTAGACGACTGTTCGTTAGACATGTATAAGTGTGGAATCCAGACTCGTGTTCTAAGATCATTTTCTCCTATGATTTTCGAACGTTCCGGAGAATAGAGGGCATAAGCGAGCCTTGGATCCGTCCAGCGGAGTTGCAGAAGGAAGTGCAATTTGAAGTTCTGTAAATGTTAAATGTTATTCATATAATCTACTTTTTCTATTTATAACAAATAGTCTTTTACTGGCGAACATTTACAGCAGTAACAAGACGATAAACTTATGTGTTTAAACCATTTTTAATTTGTTGTGTACTGTCAAAGTGAAATAAGAAGGCGAGGAGTTTCGTTGCTCATCTTAATAAAAAAAGTAGTTATGAAATGTTCATCAGTCGTTTGTTCCGTGGAACCGCCAAAACAGCTGGATAGATTTTGACACAATAATTACAGAAAAAGCTTAAGTCGTGGCCCGTAACACCAGGTCCACACAAAATCGGAATGGTTATGTCCGTCAGATTTATTGGAAATTTACGGGGTTTCTTTTGTCACTAAAAGTAATGTAGATATGTACACAGAATTTTTTTACATTTAAATATAAGAGAATCGGAAATAATTCGATTTTAATTATTTACTAAAACTCTTTACCAAATCGTGGGCTTCAGCAGGTTGTATAAAATAGACGTAGGCGCTGGCATGGACATATACAACATCTCCAGTTTGATACGTCGGTAGTAGTAGACGATCGTAGCGGCATTCGTGAGCGAGTCGTGAAAGGAACTCTGACTGCGTAAATGTGTCACCTTTTTCTAACGAAGGACATTCTAGAAGTGGGTCTTTCCTAAAAATAAATTAAAATTGAAAAGTATTATTATTCAAAGCTAGCGTTAAGTTATTTCTATAATCACAAGTTGTTAATAATCTATCTGGTACTCTATAGGTCTTGTTGACACACATATGAGGATATATTTGAGTGGTAGGACACTTAATGGGAACCCATGTATTATATAAAATTTCACCTAGCCTACTTAACTCAAGAAAATAAGTAATTAAAAATTTAATTCAATGCGGCGCGAGAATGATAATCTCGAGAGATTGTTATCCGAGTTATTTCTTAATCAATTACGTCATTGTGACGTTAGCTATACCTGTTACATAAAACAGTTTAATCCCAGTGAAAATATGAGGTATCGTGTTAGTCATATGTGCAAGCAATGTAATAAGTTTATTTGCTCTATAATAAGTTTCAATTTATTCAGACAGATACGAAAATCCAATAATTAAACTTCTGTTATTTATTAATTCCTCGAATCAATTTTCGTGAATGTTTTAACATTTTTCAAATTATTGATTGAATTCAAAAATGCTCTATAAACCAAAATATTCTTCAACAATCATAAATCTCAAGAAGTTGCCATTCAATTTTAGTATTATTCGTTTCTATAATTCCTTTCCATTGTATCGCTACTCTTTTCCTTTGGTAATTCAATGCCACTTAATCTTACAACAGTATTATATAAATGCAAGAACGGTAATGGTCAAGACGTTTTTAATTTTAAATGTATATTTTTTATGTTTGTTTTAGCGTATTATACAAATGAACTTTTTTCTTTAATTTCTATGCATAATTACCTTATTATGTGCTCTTATTTGTACCACACGTGACTAAATAGGTAATGTTATGTGAATCCGTGTCTATCGTTAAACAGATGAGTGGTTCTTATTATGTCCGATCACGTCTTTCCTTGTAATATCTTTGTAACCCTAATTAGGTGTTAAATTCTTTCTCATCTAGCTACATTGTGATATAATATACGTAATAATCTATTGTTAAAATACGGATTATTCATTATATTAAATATCCCAACGTTTTAAGTCAAGTACACAGGTAAACTTTAATCTTTATATTTAAATATTAAAATGTTAGTATAGATGAAAATGTTTTGCAAGGTAATATTTGTTCCTGATAACATTATGAACCAATTCACTAAGTGTTAGAGGTATTAGTAAAATTTACTCTGAGATTAATCGCTAATCTCCCCGCTGCATTTAATGTAAAATACCTATTTAGTAAGACGCTTATCGTTTTGTTGTCAAAACCTATATTTGAAATTTTTACTTTGCTCGAAAGTTAGGTGTTACACGTTTCTAAAAACTTATAATGATGTGACTAAATCTTTTCTCAGTATGATTTTATACCTCAAATTGTATAATAAATAATGTTATTAGATATTTACAATGTTTCATTAGTAAAGCTATGTTGGACCATTTGAAAACTCTACAGATATTAGGACTTAATATTTTAACGCTCAGGAAAAGACGCCAATATTGAATAAATCAATAAATAAACACCAATGTAATTTAAATACTTACCTAATATTTATAAAAAGATGCTATATCCCTAATTTTAATTATACACGAGTAGAAAACTTATACTATATATAACTTTATATATATAACTTATATATATAAAGTTATATATTTATTAGATAATACGTTACGAAAATATGCGTAATTTTATAAATACGAGTACATTCATTATGTATATAAAATCTGAATCATTATTTACATGCCGTGCCGCATTTTATCATAACAATTTATATACACATTGGTACTAAGTTGTTTTTATATGTTTAAGACGTATTAATCTGATTATTATTTTATATATAATGTAAGAAGTCATAACGTTATTAATTATGTAATTATTAGTAAGTATTAAGTACACACAACATTACTGTTTGTTTTATTTAATACTTTCATGTTATGTATTATAATATTTTTCAATTCAAACAATCCGTTCTCTTAAAGTTAAACCTTACTTAAAATGTTTTGATATAGTAACATAGCAAAAATCAATATAATCTCTACTTGGCAGTACATATACAATAGTAGAATGTGATGAAGTACACGACAGACTCTCGTGTTAAGAGCAATATCTAATGTCAATTATAATTAAGCAATGTTTACAATGGGAAATAAGAAAATTTAAACAATGATAACGAGATTGCTATTATAACAGGAAATATACAGTTTGATAGAAAAGAGAGATCTGTCTGTGAGGATGGATGTGTGTTTGTTTATAATTTTGAATACCAGTAAGTAAAATGTTCGTTTGTACTTAATATATTTTCCATGTTGATAATAAAATTAAAGGTTCCTTTTAACAGAACAGAATTTAATGGAATCCAACATAATGTTTTTTATTTTAAATAATCATAACATTTGCATTGAATATTACTTAGAAATTAAACATTTTATCCTAGCGTTTCAAACTATCTATTACTTAGGTACTATAAATGTAATTTCTACAGAAATACCTTTATTTAAAATTATTTTTATGATTAATTTCATATTAACTTTTTAATTATAAATCATTTTACTTTAGACATTTATCTAAGCCTGAAATTTCAACCTATTTCTTATCTTACATGTTATTTTCCAGCTTTGTTCAAAATATCTGAACATAACCAGTACAAAATACCGGTTAAAAGATTTATCAAGGACAATCACTTATATACCCACATCATGATCGATTTTCGTCACATAGTTATTATTCAGAAAGCATATTAAGCGGCGGGAGTTTTACC
Source organism: Hebomoia glaucippe (assembly GCA_025727935.1). Classification (NCBI taxonomy): domain Eukaryota; kingdom Metazoa; phylum Arthropoda; class Insecta; order Lepidoptera; family Pieridae; genus Hebomoia; species Hebomoia glaucippe. The sequence continues at coordinate 7,082,372 of JAOSYY010000002.1, forward strand.
TTTATAACAAGGCTATTAGTACAGGACATTTGATTTGAAAGCATTTATTTTATGATATTTTCAGTCAGGTGCATCTGTAGAAAGACGAACGCGCGTGCGGTATTAGTGATCTGCATTAAAATGAGCTATTTATAAGATATATTTAAATGTAGTGAGATTTCTTTACATTTACCACGTACATTATTCCTTGTGTCATCTCCACAGTTCTGCATAAAGTCACCGTTGCGTATGCATGTACTACGGAAATTATAGCAGATCATTGTTACTTGGAATATAAATTCATATGTGCTATAGAGATGCAAATAGCATTGAGGACAGAGACATAATATTAAGACCTTTAACAGAGTTAAAGTGAGAATTACATATTTTTGCATATTTTCAGAAGTCTTGCAATTACTTCCGTCACAAGATATAACGCCTTATTGCATTATGTATTTAAACGCGTTTAAATACATAATTCAACAACAATTACGACTAGTTTACTAATAATATTTTACTATTGTTCCACGAGACAGTTGATTTTGTTATGAAAGAATAATGTATTTTCTCGATAACAGTTGTAAATTGGTTAAGTAATGTATAAATATTAAATACCACGAATATTATAATAATTAAATTTCATAAAAATCCTTAATTCTGTAGGCCTTAGTAGTTACAGAAAACCTGTGCAAAAAGATGAATAAACCGCCAACTAAAGTATGAAAACAAAACTGTAGCAAGGAAGTTGAAACATAGTCATCGTCAGGATATTAAGCCTCAAGATAGGACAACACTTAATAACCTGAAATCCAAACATCCCTATTTTAATTAAACCTACTACATTATTTTAAATTTAAGTCACGAATACTGACAATTTAATAATTCGCAAGTTTATAGATCTTAGTATATTGTTTGAATAATTTTATCAACTCAATTTTGAAGTAGAAGTTGGACGTAAAATTTTGTAATTTTTTTGTATTAAATTATAATACCAAGAGACACAATGTAATTACTTCATAGTATTTTGGCTGTATTGGATCACTCCGCGAGAGGCGAACATCATTCTGCGCGGTACCTTGACCCTGAATATCGACGCGCCGTCATGTGACCGCCTTTGGTACTGCATCGTAGATTCTCCCAATCAATGGAGGTCGGCCATTCATCATTAATGTGTTAGTATTTTCGATAGAAATAGTTCCGGTGTTTTTAAGAAATTAGATTTACAGTAGATATACTAGCAATAATAATTTAATCGAAACAAAATTCTTGTTTAGGATTTTCCTTAAAATAGTTAAACAAAATTATAATCGTTTAAAAATATCTAACATTCAAAAGCAAGTACAGTTTTAAAAATGTACATTTTCTTTTTATTGTTTAAAATTATCTAAAATAATATTCAGTCAACCACCATTAAATAAAGCGTGAAATGTAAACATCAGTATAGTTTTAGGATAATTTTAAACAAACTGTGATTAGTGTGTTCAGTATTTTTGAAATGTTCAAGTACAAGTAGATACTTGTACACTTCGATAATAATTTAGTTCACTATCATTTACGTATCACTTATTAAAGGTTATACCTTGGTCCTTGTTACATCACACGGGTGGAGGTTAGATCTTTAATAGAGTGTAATCGTCTGTTTTATGTTTATTGCACATTTATACGCAAATTATTCAGCGGAATCATTCTGATGAGTTTAAATTGTGTGGATTTCCTCTTTCGATACTGACAAAAGCACTAAGTTAACTTTGCACGCTAGTTTTAGCACTGTGCATTTATTTTTTTCCAGCAGGCAGAGAGTCACGTGTATTTAGAGAACATTACTGTTATTCAGATATCTACCGACAATTATAGTATTGAAGGAGTAAAAAATGAATATTGTTACGAAGTAGCATCCCATAGAAGTCTAAAAAGCGCGAGACACCAATTAATTAAAGTAAATTGCTTAGATCTTTCAAAATAATTGCATCTTACTTATTAATCACCTACCTGACAAGGATAAAAAATGTAAATTGTAATTTACGACTACGAAGTATATTTTCGTAAGATTCAATTTAGCTATAAATTACTAGAGCACCTTGACAAAAACTGATTCTAAGGTCAAGATAATATTTCCTTACTATCACTTAAATCGTCTTAGGCTTGTTAAAGAAAATAGTTTGTAATTAGGATCTTTGCAATGTATCAGGCTCTTGTATATAAAAATATTAAATCCTTGGTGTTAATCTAAACAGGCCTTGGAAGATTTTTATTATCAAAAACTCAAGCAAAATAATTTACATGTACATTTTGTGTGAGCATCCTTTAAGTTTTGAATGAAGTAAAAATGTTAAAAATTGAAATCATATTTATTTTTCTATAAATGCTATAAGTTAAGCGAATAATATATAATGAAATAAAAATTATATAGATAAAAAATGAAAGATACCTATTACTAATTTTAATAATTTTAAAGAATATCATTTACAAAACACAAAAGGAATATACCTATTAATATCAACTTAATCATAATTTTATAGATAATGTTTTACGTTGAATATAGTATATATTATCACTATTATCAAAGGTACTTTCGAATATAATTTAATTTCATGTTATTTCGTTAATAGAGCCCTTATGAAGATCGATATCTTGGAACCACTTAGACTACCTAATGTAATAAATAATCACTACGCAATCAACCGCTACCTACGTACATCGGGACTTCTAGCAAATAAGCTGATTCATTTATAGTAATATTTTATACATGTTATGAGAAATTTTATTAATTGAAACTACCCATAATAAATGTTTGATGACATAAGATACACTGTCATTGAATATTGCAACCTAAAAGGTTTAGTGTATCCAGACAATCACTACACCACTGATTGATAACTCCATACTTATGAGACATTATATATCAGATAGTGCATAATTTTCAGAACTTTTTCTTTATATTCCCCATATGTTCAGCAAATAGAAACTTGCAAACGAAGCAGTGAAATGAATCCCAGAACAATGCGTACGTTTCAGAACCTATTTTTAGGTGGGTAACTACGACTTTCTTTCTCTAAATCTAAATAAATGTGTATAATAATTTCTAAAATATTCAACTATAAAAGTACATAAGCATTAATAATTAACAAATAAACCATTATATATTAATTAAATAAGTCAATTAATTAAGCAAGTCGGTTAAAATAGATAACACTTTACGCATAAAATACACGAATATAACATGTCTGTAGTTGGTAATTAATGGAGCAATTATTTAAAATATGCTATTGATTTTAAACTTACCTAGTAGTCGGTCATGTATGCACACGTAATTAAGTACTGGCAAGCAGCTTATTTGTTAATTAGCTACTTGAGGGTGTCTAAGAACTGCAAATGTTTGCCAGGAATTTGAAACACTGTACAAGCGATATGTAATTGTAAGTAGAGTGGTCGACATGGTCAGAATCAAAGCAAACATAGCAAATACGATAAATAAAAAATGTATATTGCCATTACAGCTAATTTTGTAAAAGCATCTTTTATATTATGATTTAAGCTAGCTAACCTACGTCGGTAGTACATCTGGAAAAATAATATAATGGCTTTTACATTACTATTAATAGTAGTTATATTTAGAGTAAATAAAAACTTTTCTTAGCGGTAAGATATCTTATAGGATCCAATTATGATAATTATAAATTTAGTTACGCCATTGAAGTAATGACTGCCTGTAGAAAAATGAAGAATGTATTTTAATGAGTAAATAATTCAAATTTTTCACCATATACTTATACCTATTTAATTTTAAGGACTAAGTATTAAAAAGAACAATCATGAGGATAATAATAATTTAAAAAAATAAAAACATACTTATAAAAATAAATATCTGTTATTTGTTAAAAATCTGTATTACTTTACAAAATAAATAAGTATGTATACATGTGCCGAAATAGGATGTGTATACTAAGAGATCAATTAAATTAAATCAATATCTGAATTTTTTAATGTTTTTAGATTAGCAGTAGATTGTCTAAGGACCCAAAACAATTATGGAGATCAAGACCAGACATCAGATTATGTAGGTAATTTAGAAAGAGTACTTTCTAAATTTTTTAAAACCTCCCCACGAAAATGATCAATCTCTTCATGTTTAAGGTTTAGAATATCATTTAACCCGATAATATGGATTTCATCGTTAATGTATCAAAATATCAATTTGGCCTACTGTGCACTGGATAATTAGTAATTAAGTTAGATATAGTGCCATATGATCCTGCTCTCCAAATAGAGACTTCTATATTGTTGAGCAATAATAATGAGTACTTACCACGTGTTACGAGTGGAGCTATTTAGGTATTGATGACCTTTATGTAAAGAACAAGGCACCTATTGTTTTCTTTTTTTTTTTTCAAGTTACAAATTTATAGTTTATATACAGGAATTTACATAAATTGATCGATTATTTATTCACTCAAAGATTGACAAATCAATAGATAATAACATAAATCTATATAAGTTAACATAGAAAGTAACATATACTTTTCTTTTTTATTTAGAAAAAGTAATGTGTTTATTTTCAAAATTATGGGACTGTATAATCTATAGCTACTAACAAGTGATATTAAGTGTATATTTGAATATCAATATTAAAGCTTTTTACGAAATGCATATAAATGCATTATGCTTATAACAAAAACTATTTATTTTTTATTAATTTGTAAATATGTCTGTTTCTTAAATTGTTATGCAGGATTTTATCCGGATCAGCTGGGCCAATTTTGACGGGACTTTCACTGGGAGATGGCTGTTGTTATGGCGTGTAACACAAGAGACTTTCATTTCAGAATAATCATTAGGGTACTGCATAATATCATAAAACCCCCGAGATTACGTCGGTTAGTTTTAATATCAAATAATTTAATTTGTGCGGTTGCTTTTGAGACATAATATAATTTATACATAATCGGTAGTAATATAGTGAAGCATCGCTAGTTATAAAATCCTTGAAATCTCTTAACAATGTTTGTAACTTTTTACCGTCGAGAGTTGCAAAACTGGACTATGGGACAGGAATTCTCTTTGGAAACAAAACCACTACATAGCCGAAAAGTACGGGACGTTCTTAACTTAGTAAATATATGTGTAATATATACATACATAAAAATCTTATATAAATTATGTTAGATATATATTTTAAGTTGTATTAATCTAAATAAAGTATGAATTAGGCTCTCCAATAGTATTTAGGACGCCTAGTATTTTCATGACATGAAATTAAAAACTTTTATTGAGCGATTGTCAAACTACGAACGCCGCGTTAATCTTTATTGCCTCAAGTTTACTATTTCGACGGTTTTATAAACATTTAAATAAACTTACGGTTTTTGTCCTATTGCATTTTTGGAAAGCAATATAAGACTACACAAAAATATGTTAAAGTTCATGATTACGTTTAAACATTACAAGTTTTAGGTACAGGGTAAAAAACAGTGCGCGCGCGCCGCGGATAGTGCGCTTCGCTTGATCGATTAACCACTACTGTAAAAGGATAGAGGCTGTTTTAGTTGATAATGAGAAGCCTGCGCCTACTCTCAAGGCATGTATCAAGTGTAGTTCTGGTTATAATCAAGTTGCACTTCTAGTTTAAAAAATATAAAACAAACATGAAATAGTATTTTATAGTTATAAATAATATAACAGATTAAAATGATTTTTTTTAATGATAACATTAATTTTTTACACTATGAGGTTGCATACGATTAACAGTATATGATATGAAATTGAGATCCACTAGTAAGTTAGTTAGCCTTTCAAAATGTCTCTCGGTATATGGCAATGCACCTTCTATAAATCGAGCTAAAGACGGCACCTTTAGATTGCCAGAAATAATTTCTGGTGCTAATATGTTAAAAACGAGTTGTGCAGCGTGACAATTTTTGGTATTTGTATTCCATTCTGCGGCAAACCTTAATAATACTTCTTTTTGAGTGTTGTTTATCTCTTTTAGAGTCAAAGACAACTTCTCGGTACCAAATTTTAAAACTTCATTAACTATTTTTAATACATGTAAAGGTCTTTCCATCCTCAAAGCTAATTTAAGAGCTTTAACAAGTTTTTTATCATGCAATAAATTCGTAAGTTCCTGTTCTTGAAGTATCAACTCTTCTCTTTCTTTTAACATTTTCTCTCTTTTTTCTGCTGTAACATCTTTTAATGTGACCAACTTTGAATCTGAGCCCCCAGTAATTACAAAAGACTCATCCCAATTTACTGCTAAGGACCACACTTTACCATCATGATTATCTAGAGACATTTTGCACTCTGACGTTTTTATATTCCATAATTTTAAAAGCCCATCAGCACCTGTAGAAAGGATCTGTTGTCCTTTACTTAAAAATTCTATTTTTACAACTGAGCTCTCATGTCCTTCAAAGGTTTTTAAGCAACTGAGATCTGCAATAGACCACAATTTTATGGAACTATCTGCAGATGATGTCAATACCACTTGATCTACTGGTGAAAATTTAATACACCACACGCCCCTTCTGTGACCTTTCAATGTTCCTAACATTGTAAGATCTTGAGACCATAGCTTTGCAGTTTTGTCTTGTGACCCTGTACCAATAATTTTATCGTTTGGTGAAATTGCAACACAATTAATATCCATATTATGTGCCAACTCAGTGTAGCTTGATATTAAGGCTTGATCAGTTTCATTTAATTCTTTTGGTACTGTCCACACTTTAAGACATTTATCTTGACTTACAGATGTAAAAAAATTGCAAGAAGTCTGAGAAGTATACACAGCCCCTACAGATCCTGTATGTCTCTTACCCACTCCAAAACAATTGATTTCACCTGAATCACATAGTTTCCAAATTCTTACAGAATTGTCTTTACTGGAAGATATGAACATATCTTTATTTGTTGGAAACCGAGCTAATGCTAAAACAATGTCTGAATGACCTTTGATTAATTTACAATCCATATTATTCAGACAATAATATTTAAGATCTCTGCTATTTGTAGCTACAACAATATGGGTATCATCCTTTTTTAGAAATATAATATCTAAGATCTCATCTGTAAAACCTATTACTTGTTTCATATAATTAAATGATTCCAGGTCATGAATAATAATATTATGATCTGCAGTGACAACTGACAGTAAATTTCTTGCCTCATTATATAATAAATGTGTTACTGCCAATCCTCCTTCTTCTAATGTTGGTGACACAAGACTGTTGTTTTGTTCAAACATAAGTCTACTTGTCTGCACATTCCACACTTTAACAATGCCCTTTTCACCAGCACAAGCAACATAAATACCATCCATTTCTAGTTTTTTTTTGAAATTAGGAATTTTAAATGAAGAAGGTAACATAATCATTGCTTCAATACATTCATAAACAGGTATCACACGTAGAGACTTATTTTCAGTTAATTTCCATAATATTAGGACCCTGTCTCTTCCTGAACTCACCATATAGTCAGATAGAAATTGTATTGAAGTTACTTTGCTAAAGTGGCCCGAATATACATAACATTCCTCTCCTGTTTTAGTATTCCATGATCTTATTTTAGTATCGTCTGCAGCTCCAAAAATTAACTGTTTAGATGAATCTGGATGATACTTAAGTACACTAAACACACCTACAGCACCTTTAAGACTGCTGGTGCAAGTATAATGTACTAGATCCCAAAGTCTAATGTTACCATCAGAGCTACCTGAAGCTATACTTATGTCTTCAGAATCAAATGCAAACTTTGCAACAGCACCTTTATGACCACATCTCCATGTTTTTTGTAATAGTCCAGTACAAGTATCCCATAATTTTATAAGGCCACTTTTGTGTGCAGTAACTACAGTCTCATTGCTGTGAGATAATTGAAAAGTGTAAATGATGTCAGTCTCATCATGGTCTTCACCAACAGCTCCAATACTTAACGTGTTATAAAGAGTATTCACATCAATAACTTTTACAATATCATCACATTGACATAAAAAGTTGACGCCGTCTTTAGTCCACTGTATTTCACCACCCGTATAAAACGCTTCATATTCAGACGTTTTTTCGTATCTGTAATTTAAAAGTAAATTTTTTTCTTTTAAAACTAAATTATTTGCCTTATATGGACTATACATTTATATTATAATTATTACTCACATTTCTTTTAGTGAAACTGCCATTATAAAAAAAACTCTTATACGTGTATTAGATCATCTAAGTTTTATAGTAAATTAATAAACCACATTCAAACTTCAATTCAAGTTTCACACGCGGTTACTAGTTACATTTTTTTAAGTCTAAAAACAAAGTCGTATTGTCATCTGTCAAATTCGATGAAAAGTAAATACTTTAAATACACATGATTTGGAATGCGTATAGTTTATGATTAAGCTTTGAAAATGTTTTTTTAATATCAAGATTTAACTGTGTACCAACTTAATGTCTTTTGTTATAAAGAATATGTAATATTATTTTTAATTGATAGAAATTACTTGTTAGTAGTATTTACCTATTTTCTTAGGTCTATATTTTTATATCTTTCGATTTTCTGACAGCTGTCAAAAGCTTTTAATCATAATATGTTTTTAAAGGAAATTCAATGTTTTGACCCTAAATTGAGACTTCAGGATTTAGATAATTCTAAATTTACTATTCCTGCATAAAGTAATGTCTCTATGGAAGATTCATAATATTTTTAGAAGATGTATTACAACACTTCCTAAACCTAAAACAGTACAGAGTAGCAAATTTGATCATGTGTTTTCATTTCCCTCAGTAGGTTACTTTGCTTTATTAAATAGATTAAAAGTGTATCATTTCTATGGGTCATGTGTGATTCTACCTAGCATTGGAATAATGGAAATGTTATCAACCCTGCCAGAATCTAGTTTTCTTGGTGCAGCTTACATAGGTAAATAAGTAACATTTTTACTTAGTTATGTAAATAGCGATTCATAAAAAAATATATAAATAATTATATTATTTACAGGAGTCACAGGTGGTATAGTTCTATCAATCACAACTTTGCCTTTTAGAAATATTATTGGCCATATATACATAAGTGAAGATAATCAATTAATTAAGATATCCTCTGTGGACTTCTTTGGTAAGAGAATTGACAGAATTATAAAATCAGATGAATGGATACCATTATTGGAAATGAAACCTAAAACTAGTGATGTCTTTTATTTGTCACCAAAACTCACAGATGGCACGAAATATAAACTCTTGGTTAAATTTGGTACTGTTAAAAATAGTAAAAAAATTGGTGAAGTTTTAGAGTGAACCTTATGGAAGTTATGCACATTCAAGTGTATTATTTTGCTTGTTATATTTTTCAAGTAACAAATGAATATTGTCATGTACTTTATTGATTTCTAGTCTTAATAAAATGTACATATAGATGTAAAATAAAAACAATTTTTTTTATTTATGCAGTCATTCTATTCTTATTTAAATGTTTCACAATGCAGTAATTGAAATTGCACAGTATTCATGTTTTCATGACTGTGTTTAATTTTAGTACTATAAAAATTTTAATGCCAAATATGTATATGAGAAAAACCTTACATTTAATTATTATCTGTTTATATGTACAGAATTATAATAGTATCTCTACAATTAATACTACTATTGCAATAAAGGTTCCTATGACATTGTCAGCAAAATATTAAGGCAAGTTATGTGTATGCAATCATGGATTTTTCAATCACAGGAACAACTTTTTATAATGGACACAATTTCTCACAAATAGTTTCTTATGTTTTTAAATATAATCTTATTGTTTGACTTCTGTATTTCTATTAACTGTAAAGGAATAACAAACACTTTTTTAAATAAAATATTCTCAACTTTAAATTAAACTTACAATAATATAACAACAAAAGAGGCTTGAGAAAGTTATATAATGTTTAACAAATGTATTAAAAATCCTTATTTATAATTTGACATTCTCGAATGTCTTTATTGTAATGGTGAAACATTATCATTTTCTAAAACTAATATACCTATTTAAATAATTCACAAGTTTTTCTGAAGAACTGATCTAAAACAGAATTTTTTATGTGTTGTTTTAGATATTTTTTCACAATTATAATATTTGTTTCAAAGAACCTGAATTTAAATCAACTTATATTTACAGAAAACACTTATTAGCTACAACTCATTATTATATAAATGATTTTAGAAATTACATTTATTATATGCAAGTGCTTTGTGTGTAATGCTTTAAATTTGAGGAATAAATTTTCTACTATTCCTATAACTAAACTACACTTAAAATTGTATAAAATAGATGTGAAATTTGAACTCTGCTTCTATTATCTTCTTTAGGCAAGCTAATCTTATTTCATTTTTATATTTATTAATATATAATACATTATTAATTAATGTGTGATTTCTTATAGTCAATTTCTTAATTTTGATAAGGTGCATAATGTCAAAAGATCAAGTTCATAGATTTCATATTTATATTTATTCAATCCAAGCTTGTGCTGGTTGATCAGTGGTAAAAGGGCTAACTCCGTTACGTTCCATGGCATCAAGAATTTCACACACATAAGCGGCAACATCTGCTCGACTCTGATCTATGCCTTTAATGAATGGATGCTCTAATAAACGATTGTATTTTGGTCTCTGTGTTTCTTCTTTGATTAGGCTGCAAAAAAATTCCATGCTCTAAATAATTGAAATGTATTATTTTATTGCTGTTTTTAGTTCTCCTCTTTGTTAGAGAAAAGAAAACCAACTCAAGAAACTATTAAAGAACTAGGTATTTTACAAGATGAATAGTATCATATAGCATAGACACTGTCTCATTCATAAGTTAGGATAGTAGAATTAGCTTTAATTTGTTATGAATATGAATTAACTTACCAAGTATTGACAAAGTTGATGAAGTTATGAGAAAATGAATTGTTTTTATTTGTAAGACGTGGAGGGTCGCCCTGGACTACTTGCTGGAGCTGCTCAAAGACAGACCCCCATCGTGGATAAGGGAAAGCACCTGTTGCCACCTCCATCAAAGTAATACCCAAAGACCACACATCTGATCTTACATCATAACCTCTTGCTCTTCCTGGATCTATTCTCTCCGGCTGTTAAAAAATCTTTTACATTAATCAAGTCTATTCTCAATTGATTTAATCATTAATTAAAAAAAAAATAAGATTCTGTTAATAATTTTACCAGTATAGTAAAACTTACCGCCATATAGGGCCTGCATCCAGCATCTCGAGTTCTAGCGATTGAATCAACCAATTTACCAGAGATGCCAAAGTCACATAACTTTATGTTACCCCTTCTATCTAATAAAATGTTTGATGGCTTGACATCCCTAAAAATGAGAATTTATTTTTAAAATTAGTCATACACAACTGACAAAAAATAAATTTAAAATAAGTTTTATGTATTATTGTACCTGTGTATAATTTTTAACTTTTCTTTTAAATAATTTAACGCTTTTACAGTAGCAAGAGTGATTTTGGCCAAAATGGTCTCCGGTATTCTTGTTTGCATTCTTTCACAGATAAACTTATAAAATTTATCTAATGATGTATCCATTAATTCCATGCAGATCCAACAATCTCCCTGAACATTAATATAAAATGAAAATAATAAAAAAATCTAAATATTATATAACTTGACTATAAATTTAGACAATAAAGAATAGCCATATAAACAATTTTTTCTAAATGTAAAGAATACCCGATAATTTAAAACTTACTTCCTTAAACAATGCCCCATAAAACTGTACAATATAAGGGCACTCATTACTCTTCATTACAACCTCGAGATCCATTAATAATTGCTTCTGCTCTTTTTCATCTACAGTGGAGCGAATTCTTTTTACTGCCATCACTTTACTTGATCTGAAATTCATTTCATAAGTATTAATTTATAATATTATTCATTTCATAAGTATTAATTTATAATACAAAGTGATTTGGCAGATTTGAGGTAGTTTCTTGTCAGATAAATTTTTTGTTCAAGTGTCTAAGAATGCCTGGTATCCTTTTCATGTTTAAACATTGTAACGATTTCAACACAACTATGGCACAGTTTTAATTATTTGAAACTAAAGGGACCAGAGTAATATTTTAAATTATCAAGATTATTAGATATGATTGCATGTTCCTTTTAAACTAAACTGCATTGTCACTCATATCTCCTTCATGTAAACAATCACAAGGTCTGTGCATGAAAAATTCTTCGGATCATAGAGAGTAGAAAAGCTGGAAGGGAAGTATATTCTTGAATGTTCAAACAACATACTATTCCAATAATTTCATATTATCAGAGCCAATCTATATTATGAAAATGAGAAATAACATTTAGTAAAGCAATATGTTATGTGCATACTTTCTGTGAACCATTTTGTTGACTGCTCCAAATGCACCTCTACCAATTTCACCAAGATCTTGGAGATCATCTGAAGTGAAATCATACACTTCTGTAGCAGACAGTTGCAACTTCCCTGAAGATTGCATGGTTGGGTATATTCTACACCTATCTCTGAAAACAGATTTATATATATTTAGCTATTTGTCTAAGGTTTATATCGGTAGCCAAAAAGATCATTAATTTAAAAGAAAAATCTTAAGTTGCACCTAATAGCTCTTAGTGACCAAGCTAGATTGGGATGAACTTAGTAGTTTCCTAGTTTATCCTAGGCAGACATCAGATTCAGATATATGAATAAGATTTATTATTTCAACATAAAACTGTGGTATTTCAAACTGGTAATAATGAATTCTTTAAAAATATATGGGCAGTAAATTGTAACGACCTGGTATTTTCAGGAAGCACATCCCTGATTGTTCTCGATGGCATTCTCGATCTTTGAACTGTTGTAGAAGTAAATGGCATAAAAGCCGCATTTTCGCTGGATGGGCCTCCGAGCTGTAGGTTCAAGATTTTACGCTTCTCAGTTGGAAATAAATTCAAATCAGGCATCGGCATAGATGGTCTACTGGGTCCTAAGGTGAAAGTAACAAATTCTGCATAAATAATGAATTATTTTTGGCTTATAATATTTCAAAGCTTCTAAGATTTACCTTGACTTGACGGCACTTCGCCATTCTTCGACATTTTTAGTAAATACAGCAAATACTGTACAAAATATTTTTATGTCTTCTTAATAGCAGTGATCACTTTCATAAACTCCATCTGAATGTTACTTGACTTATTATAAATATATTTCTTTCATAATAAACGATAGGATATATTCTTCCTTATCCGGTGCATCGCAAGGTAACAGCAACTCTGCCAATAGTCAAGAAATAATCAACACTAGATAAAATAATTAGAAATTGGAATAAGGTAGACACTAGACAGTATTGCAGCAGGTAGGTAAGTCCAGTCACAAAACATCGATGTCCGATGATGTTTGAGTCACAGATTAATAATAAGGTAGCACGAAGTATTTGACATATTTCCACAGATTAGTTTTTGTTCTCTCTACTTATCGCTAATTTGTTGTCTTTCAGAAACAGTATGCGCTCAGGCATAAATATTAACTTTTATCATTAATAACAAATTATATATAAGTAAATCTAACTTTAAAATTTTATCTTCAATCCAGCTAGTTATTACAAATTTTATTAAACTGTTTTGTCCACTTAAACGTAAATACAGAATACAGACATGTATTGGTATGACTGTACCTTTGAAATTGATTTCTTCATTATAGGTTTGCATTAGTTACTATAATTAAAATATTGCAATAATTTAATATGTAGGTACATTGAAAAATACTAAGTCAGAAGTGTACATAATAATTTCCTTTAATAAAAATGTAAATCACTAATACAATATAATTTATCTATATACTATCCATCCTTCTTATGTTTCTTTGAAAGTTTTGAATTTGGCTCAGAATGCTTAATTTCACTTTCCAATGGTTTACTTTGCCTCTTAGACTTATTTTTCACTGGAGAAGCAATAATATCAGATTGATTATCATTGTGTTGTCCATTAATTGAATTACTTTTTCCGTGATAATTTGTATTAGTTTTTTTCGTTGATGAGCCTGTTATACCATCTCCTATTTGTTTTGTTATAGGTTTTGTTTTATCAAAGTTAACATATGAAACATTCAAAGATTTAATGTCTGTTGCCTCATGTTCTTCTTCATCACTGTTAGCTACTAAATTTCGAAACCACCTAAAAATAATACTCATTAGTTTTGAAAGCAACTTAACACTAAAACTTTTTAATTCAGTAGCCTTCTTATTTAGAATCGGATATTACAATAAGGAAAAAAGGGAAACACACATCCATTTCAGTTTTACTAATAAATAAGATAGTTAAACCCTGTCTTATATAACATAAATTTATATAACTGATTAATACCCTACCTTTCATCTAATTTTCCTCTAATGTATGGCAAAGCCCCATAAAGATCTAAGGCAGCTATTTGAAACACAACTTGTTGACCTTCTTCAATATTTGTGCCAATCCATTCATTTCCTGGTTCTTCTGTTGGCCTTGGGATAACAACATTAAAAACTCTGAAATTATTAATTTATTTTGATTCTTATTTATTTATACAAATGGTGTTACTTTAGTAAAATGTATAAAAATTACCTATGTACCAGGATCCCCAGGTGTGTGATGCTTTTTTTGTTAACAATGCCTTTTAGTGTGGCTCCAACATATGGACAAAATATAAAATAATCTGCTTGTATTTGGAACTGTATATCAGAGCTATCGTTTCTAATTGCTCCTACATTTTGTAATACTCGTAGGTTTTTGTAACTCAGCAAAATACCATTAAACCTGAAAATTATCTTATTTCATATTCTTTAATTTTAATTCGGTAAATAAAGTCATGACTACGTTGCATGTCTAAGTTGCTTACTCTTTGTCAAATTTGCCTATTTTGTAATCTAGAAGGTTTTTTACAGATTCCTTCAGATTACCAAGACACCATGGCTGCAGGGGTATGTTTTGTGTGACCTTTTTTTCAATCACGCAAGAATTTTTATCAATGGCTAGTTTTCTAAGGTCTTTGAGTTCAAATTTTATTATTGCTGACATTTTAAGGAAATGAAAATCAATTTAAAATATATTTGTAAATAAATAATTACAACACACCACAAATAAACATGATTGAATTTTGACAGTGACTTTGAAATTTGACTTTGTTTTGTTTGAGTCGCAGACAATTCTTTTAAATAGTTACCATGTTCGCAGACTAAACTTGCTCTAACTCAGACTTCGGGAGCTTATTCTCATTGTAGTCGCTCAGTACTTAATTCATTTTTAATCAATATTCAAAATATGGTAAATCTTTTTCTGTAAAAAGTTTTAAAATTTTTCGTGAAAGAATCAATTATTTTAAAACTAATCATCTAATTGAAATAAAATATTCGTATATAATATTTTCTTTACAATTTTCATATTTATTTATAAATACTCAAATTTATTTTGTATAAATAAATATTAAGGCGAAATTATAGCTTTTAAGTTTGTAATCTGTATTTTTAATGTTTAGCTCACATTCATAGATAAAGAATGAAAATATTTAAAATTGACAGATGTCATCATTAGCTGTTTGATGTTTTCTTTTTCCAAATTAAATATAAAAATTTCAAAATTTTTTCATGTTTTTGTTTTAATAATACTAAACGAACTTTATCAACAAAGAGATTTTCAAACATTTATTTATCTTAAGGCATTTAAATAATCATGAATATGAGTAAAAAAGTTAGATTAATACAGGCACTTTCTTCACAATTATTTCAACCTCGATCTAATGTGTAAGTTGTTACTTAAACTTCGTTCTTTAAATCAATTTAAATATAAAAGTGACCATTTATTATATTAATATATGTAAAGCAGGTGTAACTTATCGTTGGTTTCACGTGTCTACACTTTATTAAATTTAGGTATTGATAGGTTAAGTTTCAGTCGCAAATATATAGATTAAAATATCTTTTCAGTTCATGTAATTATTTTATAAAATTATGTAAGTATTCATAAAATAATTTAAATACATTTTT
Source organism: Hebomoia glaucippe (assembly GCA_025727935.1). Taxonomy (NCBI): domain Eukaryota; kingdom Metazoa; phylum Arthropoda; class Insecta; order Lepidoptera; family Pieridae; genus Hebomoia; species Hebomoia glaucippe. The sequence continues at coordinate 7,098,345 of JAOSYY010000002.1, forward strand.
TCAGAGGGCCCGTAGTATATATACAAAGTCGTTTTTACCCTCGGCCTACAAGTTTTCCTGATTACTTTCAAAACCCAATATTTAGAAAAGAAGAACAGGCTCAACTCGTGGAAAGTAATGAGCTCAGCAAACTCGCAACAGTGCCTATAAAGCCACCTACTGTCGCTGAAACTTCCTCTGTGTATTTTGATCCCCTGGTTAAGTAAGTCCTATAATTGAAATGTTTGAATAACTATCTTTGTTATATGTGAAGCTCCCCATTATGTAAAAGTGCTCAATTACTATAGGACTGTAAGGTACTCTATACTACTTTTTGTTTACCCTAATGTAGAGTACATAAATGTGTTAGACTTATTTCCAGAATTTTAAGTTTTATCTACAAAAAATTAAGAAAAATATAAAAATAATTATGGAAAATGATATAGCATTACATATTTTTCAAAAAAATCTTGTCATGTATTCTCATTAAGTTAAAAAATAAGTTTTTCAGGATCTTTTGAAAGTTTGTAGTGATAAATTAATATAATGATATTTTATATTAATGTTATTATGGTAAACTTTGCTACAGTCAAAAATCTTTTATTACAGCAAAGTTATTAACCATGTAATGAAAATGGGAAATAAAAAACTGGCCAGGAGTCTTGTTGAAAAAGCATTTGAAAATATAAAAAGAATTCAAATTGAACGCTATCACCTTGCAAAAACACCAGAAGATAAGGCAAAGATAGAACTGGATCCGAAAAATATTCTCCACAGAGCTGTTGAGAACTCTAAACCTTTACTTCACCTGTTGCCAATTAAAAGGGGTGGTATTACTTACCAGGTATTTATATGAACTTAGATATTAAAGTTTCATTTTTTCAATCTAAAAACCTTTAAATTTGTCTAGTTAGACATAAAAATAAAAACTTAAAGTTTATAAGTGAATGTAAATTCTATTTTTCTTTAGGTACCTGGACCAATAACTGAAAAGAGATCTCTATTTTTGGCTATAAAGTGGTTATTAGAAGCAACCAATGACAAAGAAAGAACAATACATTTTCCAGAACAGTTTGCATGGGAACTATTAGATGCTGCAAATAATACTGGCAAAGTTGTGAAAAGAAAACAAGATCTTCATAGGCAGTGTGAAGCCAACAGAGCATATGCGCATTATAGATGGCAATAATTATAATTCAGTTTAACATTAGATATAATTGTTTGTAGTAATTTGTACAGAATAATATCAATAAATAAAATATTTACTTTTATTTCCTGCCATACCATGCAATTAGATAGATTTTTTAACAATTTCATTGTCAATTTAAAGATTGTATAGTATTACACTAGTCTTAATATTTGTGCAATGTTTTTAGCCTATTCAAAGTTGTTTTCTATGGCACTGCTATAGCTTGTCGAAAATTTTTATGAACAGGATTCTATGTCTGTCTTTGTAGAATACAATAATTTTAGAGATTTATTGCATATTAAAACTTAGGTAAGATGATTTTAAGTTACGTACGCGAAATATTTAAGAATGTTTTATATTGAAATATGGAATAAAAACTACAATAATAAAAATGAATCAAAACTATAGACGACAAAACAAACGTAACATCCATATGTCGTTTCGTGGCACTAATAGTTTTAAACGACCATCGGTTGTGTACTCGATTCATGCTGGTATAAAATAAAGAACTATTGGCAATCAAAGTGGCTTCGGAGGTTTTATACGCATTAAGATTATACGTTCACCCTTATACGAATATTATAAGAATTACATACAAAACCACGCCTTTCTTCCACAGGGATATAAGAATGAGTATATGTAGCTAATATTAGAAATACCTCTTTTTACATTCGTTATCTAGTTGACAAGAAAGGCCGTTTAAAATCATAGCTCCCGACTGCGCTTAAAGTTTGTGTGAAATGAATTTATTTCAGTAATTCCAAAAATTAATACGGGCAATCGGATAAAGCTTAAGCTTTCTGGTAAATACTGTACAAGATCAATATGGTACAAATTCAAGTGAATTGTAGACTGCAATGTATTGTGTTATACGTAGGTATATTCGGCGAAGATAATTGCAACACTTGTGAGAATAAATAATGATTTTCTTTACGCATTTTTGTCACATTAAATCTATAGGCGTTCAATAAAACATTTACAATTATGGTACATTAAACATACGGCCGACCATAGAATATAATATTATATACTACATATATGTAGATCGCGTATAGTGAAATACATTTTTAATTTTATTGTAACTGCATAAGTAGTAATTAAAGTGTTTTCAATTATTCGCCTATTACATTACTAAACACGTACGATAAGTTTAAAATAGTTATTTTTTTTATGAAT
>JAOSYY010000002.1:7237490-7257523 GCA_025727935.1 Hebomoia glaucippe
TGCGTTGTTAAATGCTAGGAGGAGATATCTGTTGCACAATTAAAGAAGTTGAGAATCGCCGGATGATTGAGATTATATCTGAAGCCTTCAGCCCATGACGATTACTAAACTAGATTTGTGTTACACTTATTTTGCTGTATTCAATTTTAGCGTGACTATATTTCGGTTCATTTTAAAATTGTACTAACTCAATTTGTATGAGCAGATTTTTAATAAAAGTATTTGTATTATATAGCTATGTTATCTATTTTAATAATGACATATTAAGAAAAGTAGTTTTATAGAGATAAGCATACTACGTATTGAAAATTATCGTAACAAATAACATTGTAGTGTATTGCTAATATTAAAACATGGACCAGTTCTTTCTAATAGCATATGAGAATATTTATATACCACACTAAAAATAGAAATACAATTTATAAAACTAATTGTCTTCATGTCCATTTATTTTGACTAATCTCTGAAAAGATAGACCGATTTTGACGGTACTTTCAAATAAAAGCTAGTATTATAACTTCTGTTGGAAGAATGAACGTAGCTTATATTTAACCTACAAATTAATTGATAAATAGAAACCGTAAAATATTTTGTATTCATATAAGTACATACATTATCTAAAGATAGTATGACCGTTAACAGCTGTGTGTCAACACTAAATAGATGTTTGCGAATTGGTAATGTATATTTTTTTAACTGAGCATATTTTGTACTAATTGAATAATGGTTGTCTAAATAGAAATGCAAATATATAAACTCACAGTAACCGTGCAAATTGTATCCAGTTATCTGACGTAGATTGTAACGGGAATAAAATAGAGTAATCGCCTATTCATGTCAACAGTAACACTTTTTACTTCGATAATAAGAATAACATTGAAGATTTAACCAGTGACAAAAAGATTAAGAACTGTCTTCCCAAAGTCAGTTTTTAATTCTAAATCTGCCCAGTCGTTTAGGAGTTATAACGCTAAAGACAGACAGACGCGTCAAACTTATTATACCCCTCTTTTTTCATCGAGAATTAAAATATATCACTTCAGAAGAGTAATACGAATAAATTATTGCCATTGACAACACTATTGACGTATTTTTGAGTCATATTTTGAAATCTATCAATTCTTTATTTATTTAACCTTATCCATAAAAAACATACCTCCCAGTGAAGTCGGGTAGGAAAACAACTGCAGCCGATCGTAATGATATCATCGGGTAATGAACGCGTCATGCCTGCATGAAAATCGTGACCATGTGAGAAAATTGACTTGCACCTTGGTTGTAGACTGATAGTAGGTAGCCACTACCAAGGGTCAAGGCACTGTACACCATGCACTAAACGATTAAAAAAACATCTAACGTAGGGATATCACAGCTAATAAATTTATAATACTTTTAATCTAGATTTTTGTTTTATATCAGCGTAATTTTCATAATAAAAGGCGTATTTCTTATACTAAATAGTAAAGATTAAAACGTATTTGTAAATCTTGTAGACACGGTGTTGTGACTGTTAGTCTGATTACTTAATAACGGAACCAGCCTTTTGTGTTGCTAAAAATCGATCAATAACAAATTCGAGAAATATCACTCTCCTTTCAATTAGGTCAAAGACATTTCAATGTAGACATTCTAGGTCAAAGCATGTCAAGTCAATGTTTTAAAATTCACCGTAAACGCATATTTTACACTGTAGACTGAGTTTAGTAGTCATTTTAAGAGTATTTTTGATATAAAAAGCCTTTGCATCGCTATGCATTTTGCTAAGTCTTTGCAGTAATATTATAAAGAATAATCGTAACAATTTTCTTATCTACTAATTCGATCGAAATGAACTACGGTTAAAGTATTAAGTTTCTTCTGTAAATAAATACTTTTTTTAATCATTAATATAAAAAATAACGATGCGAAACACTAACTGAAGAAGGACCGAAGTTTTCTCTTTGCATTTATATACTATACTCTTTGCTGATTGAACTACGATGCGTTGTCTATGACCTTGACCGTGAACGAGATTACTCAATGATTGCACCTATATGGAATTCGATTTTTAATTATCATAATACGCTATTGTCCATTAGAATACCTATTTAATAGCCTATTAATGATGTTATTTAAATATATATCCTGGTAGTTTATGTATCAATATATTTTTTTAGATATAAATACAGAAAGTATGTGGTTTGTAGTTTCCCCCGTTAGGATTTTACATATATAGTGATATTGAAATAAAAGTTGCAAACTCTAAGCTATATAACATTATCTATCTACCAGTGTAAGTTCAGTCAAAATCGTTTAGCAGGTTTAGAGATCTTTCGGGACAAATACCAGACAAAAAATTATAAATTGCGTGTACTCTAAGTACCGATAATAAGTTCAAGTGCATTTAGTACAAACCTTTTGATTTACAATAAGAAACAGCTATTCTTCGATTCTTTTTATTAGTAAAGATAACTGTTGTCGAAGGACAGCAATACTAAAAGCTTTGAATATCGCCAATCGTTGTTGATTTTAAATAGAATATTTTATTTTAGCTGTTGGTCAGGAGTCGTAGTAATTTCAATGAAGTCAAAATGGTTGTAGGTCTGTTAAATACTTTAACAATGAGTGTACTTATTATGTTTTTTATACTAAAAATTAACGTCATCATTTTTAAATAACACTACTGGTAAGAGGCACGTACAATTCACCCACTCACGTAGACGCGTGTGTAAGATGCATCAGTACTAACGAATAAGAATTTCAAAGCAATTTTGCATTTCTCGTCACTTCCGTAAAGATTTATTGTATGATTTATGTGAATAATGTACGACGTGACTTTATACTTAGTTGTATACACCATGTAAATCTAAAGACTTTAGGCGTTAACACTGGCGATGAGAATAAAAAATAAATAACAGGGCTAAATGGAAGTCGTGATTAAAGGGTCCCTTAGGTTTTACCACGCAAGAAGGTTTTATGTTGTATTTTCAGAAAATACCTTTGCTCATTTAGAAATCCTTGTCGAAGGTTCGAATCTTCGTTTGTTTATTATTTGTTGGTTTAAGATTGAATAATTTCCTTTCTAGTTACACTAGCTTATGTTTAATATTAAACATTATCAAGTAAAATAATGTATGAGAAAATATAATGTTACATTTACAGCACCGCCATAGATGCTTCAACGTACAAAATAATTTATAAAAAAATACCCAAAGTCGATTTACTAATTTAATAAGCAACGATCTCAAGAATTTTTATTTGATAATAAAATTTATCCGCATTTTAATAACATCTTTAATTTTAACAAATGTCTGAATTACATCGTAACTCTTACACGTTTATTAAATATCTTTAGAATTTTAATTGTGATTCGGGGATTGCCAATGTATTTTTAACAAAATTTAATTAGCTTACACAGAAATCCGTAGCCTAAGCTTTCCGATATGCGTAAAAAGATTCGAAAATGTTAATAATATGTTTCATAATCAGTAGCTCATAGAAATAATTGCGTACCGGGTAGATGACTTCATCCGCTCCAGTAAAGGAATGTTGTTTTCACAACAGCTATTAAAGGGATCTTCAAGAGCCTGTTCGGCTAGCACCCTTCAACAGGACGCAATAAATATGTCGGTGGTACATCGCCTTATGCAATTTTACTCTCGTTACAAGAAAAGTAAAAGCTAATGTTTATACAAGGTTTACACACACAATTGGATACTTGATTTAATTCTCTTTTAAATGTCCCGGAGCGTTAAACTAGTTACAATAATTTACTTAGAATGTTTATATCATGCAACCTTTAATACAGAAGAAGAAAATAATTTTCTGAATCTAATTTTGCAAGTCCACACTTATGAGAAAAACAAAATTACGTGAAACTCACCTAGATGGAAATGTTACAAAGTGCTGTAATATAGGTGTCGACTTGAAAATATTTCTAAAATGTAAATAAATAGGCCGACAACACATCATTGAATAAGTAGGTTTTTCTTTTACCTACTATCAAGTAATCTGATAAATTGTCATAGTCGTCTGTAGATAATAAATTAAAAAAAAAACAAACATTTATTCCGTATGATATGTGATCTAGATTTATAGATCAGTTGACGTTAATAAAAAATAAATCTCGATAAGGCATATATATAAAATAAGTTTCTTCAAAGGAAGCGATATCAATTAGGAGCCAATTCAATGCGACTACGATACGCAGGCAAATATTTTTTATTAACTGTGATGGCGTTCACGATAACTTTCAAGCGCAAAAAATTATCGCACAGCGGAGAATAATAGTATTTCTTATGATGGTTGTTAAAAGAAACATTATCCTGCTGAGAGAGTAATTACAGGAATTACAGTCATGGGGTTAAAAATAGTTGATGAGTAAATAATAATGGTAGTACGGTTTCGAAAAGTAGTGGTTTTAATATTTTGTCGTAAATTATTACTTTCGTGATATTACTAACTATTGTGAAAACACAAAAATAAACCATTTTTAAATTAATTTGTGCGTCAAAATTATGTTTATCAAACAGGATATGTTATGAGTAGCTCCAGGTTACTAACATGTATACAATTATTTCAATCCATTCATTCCAATCTCATAACCCTACGCAATTAGTTTCGCGCTCGGCTCTGCAAAAAGGCAGTGTGTCATCTAGACGCAAAAAAGAAACAACGCTTCACAACTTGCTCCTCTTGTCTTTTTGTGAGATCAACCTGTAATTATTATTCGTGGCAATGAACCAGCAGAGTATACGCCGATATGTCTTACGAAGGCTGGTTGTTTACTTATGACCTTTAAAATATATTATTCTCTGGAAGCTGCAGGATATATCTCTCATACAGAAGTTAAGAATGTGGGAAGTGGCAGTTAAACACGGCCAAAAGGCAAACATTTTCTCAATTTATTAAAACGTGAAATTAAACTTAGTCCGTTTTGTAATCGTGAGATAATACAAATAAGCTATAATTTTGAGTTGCTAATAAGATATCTATAAAATTTCATAATAAGCAATCCCTTTTCTGCCCTTTCGTTAGATTCATATCGTTTTCTTAAAGTTAAATTAGCTCTGTAAGTTAATGAAAATAAATTAAATGTTCATTTATAAATTACTGTCCATAATAATGCGAGCTCAGAGACAATACATTGTAATCGATACAAGGTCAATATTCCCACATGTCTTCCTTAGTAAGTTATTTCTTCATAACTCATTCGTAATCTCTAATCAATTCATATTTTTTTGCTTTGAAGATTCACGCATACATATATTAGAATTGGAATTAATTTAAACGCGGAGATACTTTACGATCACTGCGAGATATTTAATATGCCCATCGATCGAGTAATAAAAGTACTTAAAAATAAAGAAATTGATAATTCTGTTTGTTTAGTTTCGAGACTAATAAACTAATAAAATTGTTTTGCAGGTACTATGGAGAGATGATAACAATTTATTATTAACAGTTACTGATCACATACGAAATTCACGATGTCTAATCTTAAAGTACAAATAGTTTTGTTAATTTTATTTCGAGATGCTATAACAATTGATGTTACTGGTAAGTATTTTAGTTTAGTTTAATAACTTTAAACACTTGGAAAGCATTAAAAGAAATATTTGCTTTTAGAGAGTACATCTACGGAATCACACCGCAAAGAACGTGTTAATGGTCGGATTGAAAAACTATATTCGGGTGACAAGCCAGATCCCAAATTGTGTCAAAGAGAAGGATTTCAAGCAGATTCAAGCGATTGTTCGGTATTTTATCGCTGCCTTAAAGGAAATAATGAAAAATATACAGTTTTCCGTGTAAGTTATCTCATTTCTTTATATAGTTGCTATATTTATAGTTTATCGTACTACTAAATATAAATTTTTATTTTTTGAATTCAGTTTCAATGCGCTCCAGGAACTATATTCGACCCAGAAAAAGAAGTTTGCAACTATCCACAAAACACTAAGCGATTCAATTGTGATATATTAATAGATTTTACTGAGCAGAAATATGATAATGAAATAGAAGAGTATCAACAGGAATTACCTAAACCTATAATTCAAAAAGACCCAGAAAATCAAATCAATTTACAGAAACCTTCACCAATAGGTGTTTACAATGATTTATCGGCATATGACCTAGAATCTGTTACAAGCACACGACAAATAAATTTAGCACCATCTTCAACTATGATCCCACAAAACCAAATATTTACTGATGAACCGACCCATTCCCCTATTACCAATAAACACAACGATGTAGACGAACTACGTTGTACAGCAGATGGCTTCATGGGAGATAAAATTAATTGTAAGAAATTTTATAGATGTGTAAATAATTTAAGAGGAGGTTTTATACGTTATGAATTTCTGTGTAATGACGGAACTGTATGGGATGATAGTATACAAGGATGTAATCATGCTTGGATAGCTCGAAATTCAAGATGTGGCAGAGAAAGCTCGTACAATGATTTAAGTGATGCTTTAAATACAGAGTTTGGTAATAAAAACAATTTTAATGCCTTACCTATAAATGAAAACGATCAAAACGAAGAGGATAATAATTATATGCCTAACTTTATACAGACTGAGGCGCCTTCTGTTATACCAACGACTCTTAACGTATTAACCTCCACATATAAATATCAAGGAAACCAGGTACAATCATCTTATACGCCCACAAATCAAGGTCAAGCGCAATATGGTGAAAAAATAATAGAAAGTAATGTTATTCAGCCAAATTCCACTAACATTAAAGATAATACAATCTATAATTCACTTAACGATAATAATGATCACAGAAGTATTTGTGTAAGAAATGGATTCTTCGGGTATCCAGATGACTGTAAGAATTTTTATAGATGTGTCGAAAATTCAAAAGGAAATTATATAAAATATGAATTTTCTTGTAGCGAGGGCACGGTTTGGGATAATAAATTAAAAGCCTGTAATTTCGAATGGGCTGTTAAAGAATGTGGTAGTTCTACATCATGGGAAGACACTACATCGGTAACAAAGCAAACATATAATAATAATATTAATGAGTCTCCGATATATACTGCAACTACTTATATATCAACAGGAAAAGTTGAAAATGTTGGGTATGGAGTAGAAAATGAAAATACAGACGATTTACATTTGGCAACTACTACAATAGTTAATAATATACCACTTGAAGAATCAGAGCTATTAATTAATAAGGAATGTAGAGCCAATGGATTTTATGGTGATGAAAATAATTGCCAAAACTTTTACAGATGTATTGAGACTAGAAGAGGCGTCTTTACTAAATATGCTTACACATGCGGAGAAGGAACTTTATGGGATCCTGATATCGAAGCATGTAATCATGCATGGGCTGTTAAAAGTTGTCACAATTCGACTGCTAATAAAACGACATTAAGAACTACAGCAGTTTACATACCCATAGTTACTACGGTTTCCCTTTTACAAAGTACTACACAGGCAAATGATATTGACCAAGATTATGGGTATCATCACGGATCTGATCAGTTTTTAGTACCAAAAGATACAGTTTTTAATGCAACAAACAATTCTCCCTCGAGTCAAGATAAAAAATGCTCAAAATCAGGTTTTATGGGTGATAGCAATGATTGTAAAAAATTCTACAGATGTGTTGATAGTGGAAATGGAAAATTTATTCAATATGACTTTTCTTGTGGGGAGGGAACAGTCTGGGACCCAAGAATAGAGTCCTGCAATCATGCATGGGCTGTTGAGGCATGTGGAGGAAATCAGTCTAATAATTATGGTAGTGAGTCTCTGCAACCAATAACTAGTTCAAATGAAATAAATTATAGTACAGAAGTGTACATTGAACCAAATTATACAAAAGAAACAACTAGAACTTCGGAAAGTTTATCTAGCAATATTCCAACATTTCAGTATTCTGATATGGTACACTCTTCTTCTAGTACAATTCTTCCAAATTTAAGTACAGATAATGTAGGAAATGGAAACAAAACACCAGAATCATCAGGCTATTGTAAATCTGAAGGATTTTATCCAAATATAGAAGATTGCACAAAATTTTACCGCTGTGTTGATGATGGTGAGGGTAAACACATTAAATATGACTTCACATGTGGTGAAGGTACTGCTTGGGATACTACAATTAATTCTTGTAATCATATTGAACTCGTTAAAACGTGCCAAGACCCTCACGGAAGTGAAACCTTCGAAGAAAACACATTAAGCACGCCGACGTCGCAACAGGTTCAAACAGAAACTGAGACTAATAAAACAACTTCGGAGCCGATAACAATTGAAATGAAACCAACTAGTCAAAACACTTGTGTAAAAGAAGGTTACTTTGGAAATAATGTTGATTGTACAAAATTCTATAGGTGCGTTAACAATGGAAAGACTGGATTTGATATGTATGAATATTCATGTGGTGATGGTACTATATGGGATCAAGATATTTTAGCGTGTAATCACCCACAAGATGTTGAACGTCCATCATGTTCAACAGGAAATAACATAAGTCACACGTCACCATCTAGCTTCGATGTGTCATCTACCCCAACCAGTACGACTATACAAGAGCATACTTTAAATACAGCTACAAATCCCAGTACTGACCAAATACATGTTGCGGATTCTACAAAATTTTCCTCCACAACTTCTGGAGTAACATTGGCGAATCAAAATGCTAATAATTGTAATAAAGAAGGTTACTTTGGGGATCTCAAAGAATGCAAAAACTTTTACAGATGTGTTACTGACGGAAAAGGAGGATATGAAAGATATGAATTCACTTGTGGGGAAGGTACAATATGGGATCAAGATATAATAGCTTGTAATCATCCGCGAGATGTCAAATATCCTTCCTGTTCCATTGAAAACGTTAATCACTCCACAACAATCATTAACGATATCTCTACTACTTCAGAGTTTATCCCTGATAAAGATACTTCAACTACAGCACCTATAACTACTTCAAGTCAATCGATTACTAAAGAAAGTACTACTTGGAGTACAGAAAGTACCGTGTCAGAAACTTTTACCCCTACCACATTAAGGCAAACGTCAACAAGTAAGGAATTTACAACAATTTCGTCTACCTCTAGTTTGAAACCCTCGACAGACAACAAGCCAAATGTGAATCAAAATACTTGTTATGAAGAGGGTTATTTTGGAGATACGAATGATTGTAAGAACTTCTATCGATGTGTGTATAACGGGAAAAACGGGTTCACAAAATACGATTTTACTTGTGGTGAAGGGACTATATGGGATCAGGATATAACAGCATGCAATCATCCAGGAGATGTTGAAAGTTCTTCGTGCTCATCAAGTAGCTCAGTTGAGTCCACAACATCGGAAAAAGAGATGAGTACGATTACACAGTCAACTATATCTTCAACAACCTCAACTACTACCGAAGGTATTAATTCGAGTTCAGAAAGTAATATAAATGAACAGCCAACAGAGCAGCAAGTCAATGGAAATTTTAGTTGTACAAATTCTGGATTTTACCCTAACCCAACTGATTGTAAAAAGTTTTATAGATGCGTTGATTGGAACAATGATGGTACACGCTTTTCCATATTTCATTTTGAATGTGGCGAAGGTACTATATGGGATCCATCCTTAGATACTTGTAATTATGAAGAATCAGTATACCCTCCGCGTAATTGTAATGGATCCAATTCACAAACTGAAAGTAGTACAGACGGTACAACTGAAGAAAATATTACAACAGAAAGTACAGGTAAAACAACTATTCAAGAAACCACAACAACGACAAGCAAACCATCAACAACAGATGTTACAAGTACACAAAATGCTATAACTACAGAGCAGAGTACATCTACTCAAACTAGCACCTCTACTCAGATTATGACAACACTCACAAGTACTACGAATACGGAAATTCTAACATCAACTACTGACAAATCAACGGCGCAAACTGAAACATCATCAACAGAGCCGGCATCTACACCTATTACAACAACTATGTCAGATACAACCACAACTGAACGCTCAACAACTTCCATGGATCAGACTACTCAAACGGATAGAGTAACTGAAGAATCATCTACAAGTGAAGGAACTACACAACTATCAACTACTGAACAACAATCAACATCTACAACAGATATGCCAACAGAATCAACAGAAAGTGATAAAACAACTACAGAAATAACACAACAGACTACGGAAAGCAGTACCACTAGTTCTACACCTAAAGACAAATGTCCAGATAACATGGAAGATGATCAATATGCCTTTGTATGTCCAACATCATTTAGGAGACACCCTAAATATTGTAATGTTTTCTATCAATGTATTGAAGATGAAGATAGTCACGATTTGAAAATTGCACTATTCAACTGCCCTAACAATACAATATATGATGAAACAAAAACACAATGTGTTGATGCAAATAAGTCATCCAAAAGATGCGATGGTTCTTTAGCACAAAATCATCGGATTAAACGATTTAGCAATGATTATATTGAACCGGTAAGTCTTCCAGTTGTAAATAATAAATTTTAGGATAGTTATAATTATAAATGTTTGCAAAATTAATTTTGTTACAAATCGCGTTTATAATCTATTCTAATGTATTTTTTAAATCTATAAAAATCCCGGAAGTACAACACAAAATAACGTAAATATTTAATGTAAATAATTATTATAAAAAAATATTTTTCAGTTAATGGTTGATACCGAGAGCTATGCATGTCCTGGTGTGGGATATTTCCCCTTCGAGAAAAATCAAGAATGTTCTGCAGCGTTGCTTAAATGTCAACGTTCTAGAAATAATAAAATAAAGGGATACATTTTTAGATGTCCTGAAGGATATACTTTTTGGACAAAAAGCAAAAGATGTGAAAGAATCCCAAGAGTTAGAGGTTGCAAACGATCTATTTATCCGTGGAGTAAAAGATATGAAATACCTAAAGAAATTAGAAATGTAGCTTCATAAAAATTAAGAATAAAATATTAAGTGCAATAAGATTCTTAGATATAAATAAAACATTATGGTGAATGATATTATGAACTCATGACAATTATAATTTACGTAAAAAACTATGAATCTAGTCTCTACACTTACAATAGAAAGAATGAGAATGTAATCTTTGCCATAATTTTAATAATAATTATTTGTTTATACGACTTGTGAACAAAATATTGATTTGAATAAAATATTATTCTGATCACGATTCTTACGAGCTACAGACTATTTAGTTTAGAAATAAATAAGAGTTTAAAACAACCCATTTGTTTCTAATTTATTTGTAAATTGTTTCTTTACCTAATATCTTATATACTAAAAAGCTTTCATACGTGGAAATTATGAAACCTAATTTGGAAAAATAAAAGAATTAAATACGTCAATAAATATTTACTAAATAACGTCTATAACAAAATAACATCAACACCTTTACAGGAAGTCCAAGTACCTTTACAAAAACTTGACAATTCAGCTATAATAAAATCAGTAACTGTTTCATCTTTTATGTGATGTATTGCGCTATTAAATAATGTACCCAAAAATGCATGACATGGGACTTTAGTCGCAACAATATTTCCTTTTAAATCTATATTTAGATCAAAATCATGATCATTTTCTAATGAATTTGAATTATGGTATTTTTCTTTTGATAAAGAATTTGATGGTAACTTAATTCCTTTGCTGAAATGTTCGCTATCCCAAGTTTTTGGTTTTAAAAAATCATTGTCTACTTTATTTTGATCACCGAAGTTCATGAATTCTGTAGTATGATTATCGTCATATCCATAATGTGAGTTAACTGTAGGTGTTAATAAAAACTTAAGTAACATGGGAAAAAGTTTTTCATTCTTCGAATCATTTTTATTAGTCATTAATTTATTTTCATTTTGATGACTATTCACTTGACCTTCACCTGCCAAAACTTTATTAGAGAATAACTTATGTGGTGTGTTTTTCTTGTAAGATTGATTATTTCTTGTTTCTTGTTCATTTGAAAAAATTCTAGCAGGCAATTGAGTATTTCTGTCAACTATTACGGATATTCTATCTTCCGCTTCAGCTAAGTTAATATTTTTTTCGGGTTCATAAATGTCATTATCATTATTGTCTAAAGCTTCTATTATATCACGAATGTTGTTTACTTTTTGTTTTCTTTTCTTTGTACTTTTATACCCCTTTTTAAACCCTGCTCTACGCAGTCTGGTGTCTTCGAAGCTTTTAAATATACTACTTACTTTTTCAACATACTGAGGATGTGGTGATTTTGGTGTAAATAGTAATGGGTTAACAGATATACCGCCTTTGTTCCATATTGTAATACATCGTATTAAAAATCCAAAAAATCGTGAAGGCAAATGACTCCAAATTTTTTTTAACGGCGAGTCATTCATAAATCTTTTCAAAGATTTGTGTTGTACATTAATCTTGCTATCTGAAGATAATTTAGGTTTCGCAGTTTTATTTCCCCATAACAGATTTAAGGCCATCGTATTTTTTTGATCATAATATTTTCTATCGTCATTTAAATTTCCAACTGTATCGTTTAATAGTATTAAAAAGTTATATTTAAAAGCAGGATGATTTTTGGCAACAATATCAATGTATGGTAAATAGTCACTCAAGTCTATATTTAAGTCATTGACGATAACATGCATGTTAACTGTTGTATATTCAGGGGGCGTATAATGTCCATAGGCCGAATCGATTTTCGAGGGCATTTTGTTTACCTTCGAAGGTGATGGAATAACCGCTATTGCAAGGACGCTGTTGTAAATAATTAGCACTGTAAAACCAATCATAGCTAGTCCCATCCACCAGTACGCCAACAGTGATGACATATGATCTGAAATGCAAAACCCGACTCTCAGCAATACTGATTGTCATGAATTCGAAGATATATTTTTTTAAATAGCTAACCACTTTTTATATTCACCAAAAATGTATAATAGTCGTAGTATTAAAAAATCTTATAATGTTATACGTATATAACTTTTTTAATTTCTATATTTAATCATGTTTGTATACGGGTGTATTTATGTATTCAGTTTTACTTGCGATTGCGTCTTTGTTAATATTAGAATTAGGTTTATTTCTGCACTACAACATTTCCTATTTGCTTATACATTTAATAAACTCTGTGTCAAATCGTATTAAGTAAACAATATTAAAACTTTAATTATATCAAATATGAACATTCTGTAGCCTAGAGGTCAGATAAAGCAACCGTCACGCCAGAGTATAGGGTTCGAGGCCCTGTCGTAACGCAATTTGCATTTTCAAATTTGTAATTTGTGTTCTACCACGGCTACTTGCCTGTCGCCGGACGAGTGTCAAAACTACATGCATTTCGAGTAATAAATGTGGTGGGAGGACCTCTTAATAAATTATAAGGTCCGTCCGAGTCACCAACGTTCATAGATGGAAAAATCGTGAAGTGCTGTGCGCGTTAAAATTAAATAAAACCGACAGCAGAACGTCATTGAATATAACTGATGTATTATGCCTAAAGTCTTAATATTGGCAAAGCGTCTCATTGGTCTCCTGGCCTTGGGGGTGTCCATGGGCGATCGGAATCGCTTACCAAAGGTGAACTGCATTCTCGTATGGCCACCTATGGTATAAAAAAATAAGTATAGGATTACCTGGCCAGTGTTGTATTATGGAAGCGGCTCCTCTTGCGTGATTCTTGGCCCGACCACGGCTCGTAGAAAAGAATCTTCGTTGAAATCTAGGGCTCTCTTGAATTCGGCAATCATCGTCTGATAAATCATCGCAAAGCAACGGATGCTGCTCACGTTTCGGTTCACTCATTCCTAGCCATTGGGTTCACTGAAAGTTAAAAAATATTTAGAAAGAAACACTTCACCCGACTTATATTTTTAAAACAGTCACAATATTTTATTCGACACTTTGAACAAAAACATATATGTATATATTTAAATAAGTCAAATAGGAAAATTAGAGATTATGTGAGTTACTCGATGTTTGTTACTTCATTAGTTGTTACATAATTTTTATCATAAACTATAGGTGCTTTTAGCCCCACATTGAGTGAAATATCAATCTTAAAAGAACCAATTTGCAATATGAGTTCGAAATATTGTTTTTACTGAATGGAATTCCAACAACACTGGGTACATCTGTTGCTATACTGAAAAGCCAAGGGATAAGCTTTGTTCTTTTTCAGATAAGAATTATAATTATATAATTTCAGGCAGTATTCGTCTGATAGGACAACTGAAGGTTGTAGCAACAGGTGTTCTAAAATATACGTAATTAGCAATTAAATTAATTTACCAAAACGATGTTAAATTATATAATGTCACTAATAATTTAATGTCAATGCTGACTTTATAATTTCTATTCTTGTAATTAATGTAAAAATATCAACAAAGAAGTTTTCATACAATAGAAGTTAATACTTATGTAAAATACCGCATCCATCATATGCATACATTACTGCATAATATTTCATGTATAGTAAGGATTATAAATATTAATATTAATAGAAGACCCATTTACCATACACATTACCTTTTAAAATCGATTTGACTGTGCCACTGTTGAATCGAAATAGATATATTTTAAGTTGCCTTCCAAGAATTTGTAAAACCACAAATCTATTTATCCTTTTCACATTTAACTTACGTACTTAGATAGTTTAATTTTTTGAAATTATACTTTCGTAATATACACTAAATTTAAGTCTGCTTATTATTCCCTTTTCGTCATTATAATAATAAATAAAAAAACACTTCTACACTGCAACACAGCCGCGATCGTGGGCCATCAATTTCTTTTTCATTACATATTTTTTATACGACACGTTTATATCTACTTAGTATACTTTACGCTGTAATTTTGTTGACTCAACAATGCATTCGCCTCACGTATTGACGCCTTTTCCTAACAGTATGAGTAATTATGTTATTAAAATAAGCATAAATTAGAACGAAGTTTGAGTAGAACTTAAATGTTAACAAAAATATATTTTTCTCACAAAAAATTTATATTCATTATTAGAATTTATAGATTAGTATTTATATCTATACTCAAATCTGATTAGGCTTATAATACGCATTGTGTGTAACAATTGACTTCTTTTTAAGGTTCTTTAGAGTAATTGTACTCTATAGGTATGTAAACAATATACGACTGGACTTTGAAGGTAACCGCGGCTGTCTGAAATCCAGTAGACAAGGTCGCAAGCATGAGCTCGTTCTTTGTAAACAAATAATACTTTATATTACTGCTCAGAGAAATAAATATAGAAAAAGTATTGTAATTTGACATATCCTATAAAATACGTTTGAATTCAGAACTAAAAATTTTATGTCAAACTAAAATCATTTCGTCCGCATTTTGTAAATTTACAATTATTATCTAGTGTTCGATGTTCGCAAATTTTAAATAATTTAAAGAAAGTAACAGTTTATAAGGTAAGATAAAGGATAACAACGAAAATATAAATCAAACTGAAGTACATTTATGTTAAAATGATCAAAGTTTTATCAAGGTGAATGCTGTGATGGAACACGAGCGAACCGACAATCGCGATGAACAATATCCCTTGCTTAAAGTAGAGGGTCCTGATGGTGGAGGAGACATGAAGCCACGAGTGCAACTTCCTCCAACTGTAGTAACAACGGGCTGGAGCGTTACACGTACACCAAAGCAATCATGGCTCGACCGATGGCCAGGTAGTTTTAACAAGAGAAATATCATTATTTATTAGTCTTGTAAAGTTAATTTAGACGTAACTAAAGCTAGAATCTAGTTTTAAAACCTTCTCATATAGGTTTTTCTATACAAAATTTGGATATTCTTACGATTATTATACTGGAGCATAGATTGTGACCTAAGTAACGTATTACAATACAGATGTAGTTTATTTTTAATGTTTTAAAAATATATATGAAGGGGTGTTTTAAATGTATTTCTTAGTCCGAATCAACTAGTTATATTCTATATATATATATTGATAAATTGTACTTCATTTTTATATACCCTAAATATTTTGTTCAAATTATTAACGTATGTATTTATTTCAGAGTTTATGTCCGCTTGTTGGATGACTCTTATACTATTGGCTATATCATTCCTCGTCTTTTACGCTTTAGGAATGAGTGCTTATCGCCGTCAACCCGTTGTCGTTTTTAAGTGCAACAACTCCAAACCAGCAAGCGATGTGTATTACCACCACATTGTATCAAAAGGATCCTATATTCCTTTTGCTATATTTTCTGAATATTTATCCACAATGGCCACTCAATATCCATCTCTGCGGTTCAATATCTATTTTCTTGTTGACGATTCAACTCCAGCACAAATTGGGAAACGAACGCGATTATTCAAACGCTTAGTTCCTGCGATACCTGGGACACTAAATATGATTGTAGAACAAAGTAATAAGAGAGAAATTCGCGATTTTCAAAGAAGATACCAAAACGTGAATATTACAATAATACCTCTCAGTAAATACATGGCCAAGACACCATTACGAAACAAATGGAGATATATTCCTCCTATGTATTTGACTTTTTATGCAAGAATCTTTTCAGTCTGGCAAACTGGCGGTATTGGTATAGATCTTATCACATTTAATAATATATTTAATAGTAGACAAGATACTAATGACAAAATGAGCGCGATTTTAAGACAACATAATGACGGTATAGAAATTGAAAAATATGTCGATATTTTAAACGTTATGGGACGCGATGAAGAAAACGAAATATTTTCTTTATTTTTCAATGTGATGAATCATCTACTGAACCAGACTAGCTTGTTATTTAATGCTGGTGATATCACTCCAGAACTAAAATTAATGGAAAGTACACCATTAGTCCGAACTCATAGAAGCAAACGCGATAGTATAGAACAATCGAAACTTCTCAATATATCTACGAATGGAACCAATACCGATTCAACTCTTACCGAATTAGCGTTAATGAAGTTGAACACAAATAAAACTTTAAATGTAATGGGGAAAGAAATGAACACCAACGCGTCATCAACAGGGTTGCCCGCTAAAGCGTCGGGGTTGCCAGATAAGTTGATGGAAAGGTCAGGTAACATAGTACCCATGATTCTAAGGAATTCAGAGGTAGCCACCGATTTTCCTCATGTTATGGTATTTTATGACTTTTTATTATCTGATGATATTGGCCCATCTTATCCATTGCCATTCGCTCCGATGACAGTTGATGGTGGAACACCGATGAAAATAACAGAATTTAAAAAGTTAACTAAACAAGGTAAACATACGTCGAACCACCTCACAGTAAGCTCGGATGGTACTTTTATTGCTGCTCCGATGTGCTACCACCCGTTTCTTACGCAACTTATGTCAACGGGTTGCAAAAGACAAAACCCTAAAATTGCCATCAAGGACACACTTATGAGTCAGTGTTCTACGTTCTTGAGAGATGACGTGTACTGTGAAAATATTCACATTATTGATAGCATTTTCTAGAATGTTAACGGTGTTATTTTTAATTGATTTAAGGTTTTTATTGTTTCTAAATTGTTTTGTAGGTACCCTATTTTAGAAATAAAGTATGTGTTAAATGTAGCTGCGCTATTATTTTTGAACCCTAGAATTCTCATTAATATTATAAAATCGAAACATTTCTTTCACAAGAAAGGTACTGAATGGATTTTAAAGAAACTATAGAAATAAAGCTCATACATCCGAATATGCAATAATTTTAAAATCAGATAGGTAGCGGTTACAGCAAACAAAAAGTCTTCTTAACAACCGTCGTTAGAGCATAATAGGTACTTGCGTCGAATATCCTATTGAATTAAGTAACCACACATTGCCATTGATAACTTCCCATGAAAAAAAATTGAAATAAGAATAGATTTTAACAAATTGCTGCTTTGATTGTAAAACAAAATAATTTTCAAGTAACAAGTAGGTACTCATGTACTAATAATAAAACGTGAAGTTCAATGTTTCAACAAAACAAAAATTCTTACACCGCAGCTGAAACGCCTTAGATTTGTACCACATTTTTTTCTACTTTTCATATATTTATTTCTTTGATTCCATATCTGAGGAGATCTTAAACAACCTTTTACTTTTAATGCCTAAACGAGACGTACGAATTACACCTTAAATTTGCAAAAATGTGCCACTTATATAAAACCTTATTAAATGTTTTGTAAGTGGATATCTCTCCTATCTGTGGTTATAGTATGAAGTTGCCTTTTCATGGTGTTTTATCACCTTTGCTTAAATCAAATTTTGGTACCCTACGATTGTTTTGTCAGCATCCAACTTTTTCAGCGAGTACTCTGTACACTTATTTATACGGAACTCTTGGTGTGGTAAGCATTATAAAAATTAACATACATATGAAGTATAAGCACGAAGCTCGATCGATTTGCTAATAATTCATAACATATTTTGTATTTACTTATTCTTGCAGTGTATTAATGTTCACCAATTGAAGAAGCATTTGGGAGAAACTTATTTTATTGCTAATGCTATGACTAGTTCAAATTTGCGAGAGGCGATGTTGGTTCATGACATAAAAATAATAGTCACATTCATGGGAATAGTGCAGTATACTAGTTTATTAATAGGTTGTGTTACAGTGAGTTTTTTTACTAAGAAATAGCTTTAAGAATATTGCACGCGTGATTTCTTCATTAAAAAGTCGATATTTGAGTACATCATATTACAAATACATTAATTTTTGTTTATTGGTCAATCGGTTAATATAATAAAATTGAAACAAATTTTTGTTTTAGGAAAATCCCGGATTATTTTTGCCTTATCTGTCTGGACAATTGGTGGCTGTGTTACTCAAGATGCTTAAAATATTCATAACTCAAATGAAACTGGCTTCGTTTTCCAAGCTACGGAATGAACTGACTGCTATTATCATCATGATATTTAATTGGTTCCAAGAATTTTGTGTATTCAGACAATGTTTGTGCGTTTGTGATCTTTAACCTTTTAGTTTTGGGACTTATCTTGGGGAATTAAATTAATAAATGATGTTCAATAATAAGATTTTTATCATTGTTTAGAAACTTAGAAACTAAGCGTAGACGGTGAATAGTGTTTGAGTAGATACTTCATTTCAATTGCATACTAGGGAAATAAATTTTATTCCTTATTTGTTAATTTGTTTATTTTTACAAAGATAGTGGCTGAAAATAAGCTCCAAATGTTGTGTCTCTAAAGTTTATTTTATAAAGAAGTAAATACTAATAATATAAGATAATACCAAAAATAATATCATCTCTATAAGAGAAATATCGATTAAAACGCGCATATTCCTATAAAGTGTTGATTAATTGTAATATTCGTGATTTTATAGATTAAGACGATGCTGAACACATCTAACAGCATAAGCATTATTTAGAAAACCTATATTATAATGAAAGTACAACCTTTTTATATAATACGAAAAAAAATTAAAAGAAAAATTGTCTATTAAAACTCCATGTCAA
Organism: Hebomoia glaucippe; assembly: GCA_025727935.1. NCBI lineage: Eukaryota > Metazoa > Arthropoda > Insecta > Lepidoptera > Pieridae > Hebomoia > Hebomoia glaucippe. Next base: position 7,256,922 of record JAOSYY010000002.1, read on the forward strand.
CATATGACAAAATGTCATACAAATATGTATCAATTCGCGTCGCAATGTGATAAATTTCGTTTTAATACATCACCCTTGCCTTTTTTGTGAAACCAATGCAGTGTACTTCCTCAACCGATTAATCGTTACCCATGTGGTGTTGAAGCGCAACATGGAAATAGAAAGCAACGCTCTTATTGAACAACTTAGATTAAAACATGAAAACCTAGCCAGCAACGTTAGTAGAAACAAATATTTATTTGTTAACTTTAGTCTTCATCACACATCTACTACTACGATAAACGAATACAGATTTTTGAAGTGCGATTGACTTAGTTTTGTTGTGACGTCACAAAAACTTCTAAGAAATTCTTATTATATTGTTTCTACACTAGAGGTCGGCCGTCAATCCTTCAGAGTCTTTCGCAATTTCCGATTCTCCTGCGATGTCAATGCTGGTCAATTCCCTAACGTGGAGAGCCATGATACCAACGTACCTCCAACATATGAACATATCCAAATATTTTTGCAGAAGAGCCTAGCCTTAACTCCTCCGCTTTAAAGACCTTCAGTGTTTCAAATGTCTACGGTTGTAATCACTTACAATCATAGACACTCCCTTC
>JAOSYY010000002.1:7283404-7296452 GCA_025727935.1 Hebomoia glaucippe
CTCTTAAGAATTATATTTGTATGCATTTATGTGGGTCTTTTATCTTTCAATATAAATTTCACTTCGTATCGTTTGAAATGTTACACACGTATTTAGAATCGAATTTTAGGTTTTAAATATCAATTGTCAAACAAAAAGACAAGAGAAAGCTGTGCTAAGCCAAAATTTATTGATTTCAAAACGTTGAATTAAACGACATGTTTTTTAATCGGTGTATAAGGGTTATCATGCATCTTAAACTAAGGGTATGTAAAATAAAACATGCTCTGTTTTCCTTTAGAGTTAAAAACCTAATTACTCATAAACAATAAGATGTATACAATTTTTAGTGACGATTGTTTTTGTATACCAATTATATTTAAACAGTGGATTTTTATTTGACGTTGTTGCAATAGTAAAGATAAGCACGCAGCATAGTCTAAGTTAATACTAAGACAATAGATCCACCAATAAAAAAATATAGTACCTTCACCCTTTGTAAACACATGCATCGATAAGATTGTGATTAAATCAGTTAATTCTCACTCATTGTAATTCTCATTAATCTCAACTCGTCAAAAGATCGGCGATTGATAAGTTTCGAAAAATCACACATATATTTAATGAAAGAGTCACTGTAACTTCTTGCAAGCAAAGTGTTTCTTTTGAGATCGAGCTAATTGTAATTGCCATTCGCTGATACAATTTATTCCCTTCTGAATCTTATGTAACATCCCAAAGTACCAGTTAATATGAAGAATATTTATTGAAACTAATGGTACTTATGCAATAAGAGCGTCCGTTCTTGTTTTTTTGTACGCCAAATTTCGTATTCCTCTTCGCGCAAAAAAACACTAAATATTCGCTTCACGAAATAATATATATTTTATTATATATTCGTATGCATAGTTGTATGATTGTTATAAAATGTAATTATTATATTTTGACTTATAGCAAAGATAAGAATAACATTTATGTAATCAATTCTACGAATGAAACATGAATCTTAGATTTTTTTAATACATACCTACTAACATTTTTACCCATACACTAGGAAAATATTCTACAATAATTATTTTTACATATACATATGTGAGTTATGTAGGTAATTACTAGGTACTCGGGGTACAATAAACGTTCTTAATAATTGCCATCATACAATGTGAATTTAAAAATTGTAGGACCTATCTGTTATAAGTACTCTAATTCCATTCTATACTGTGCATTATTTTTTATTTTCTATCAATTGAAAACTTATCCGTTTCTAAATACTGCACAGGCACTAAATACAGCAAAAACAAAAGTCTTAAGTAGTTATTTCTTATATTATTATTATCTTGATATCAATTTTAATAAAATTCTAAATCTTGTTTTTTATTGTATGAATTAAAGAGAATATATAACTTATTTTGTCTGTATATTATTAAGCAAAACCTTCTTACATTCGATACTAGTTTTCGTTGCACTACCTAATTTTTTGCTACAATTTTCTTGTTAGGAGAACAAAATCTCTAATTTTTTTTTTGTTAATTTATTAGCCACTTATGAGAAAAATTTTATGTACGATTTAACAAAAACGGTTATTAAAAGAAATTTTAAACAAAACCTTACCTTAAAAATCCTTTTAATCCATCACAAACACTTGCATGTAAACATAAATCCTTTAAATGTTAAATTTGAAGGATAATGTAATTTATTTTTGAAAATCGTTAAAGAGACTTTCCCGTTATTACGCTAGTTCAAAAATGGCGGGAGGATGAACAGGCTATGCGTCCTTGCGAAGTGGACAAGGTCTCGACAGAGCAATGTATGGACGCGCGCCGAAGATCCTTCTACTTATATTCATCGTAGTAAGCACTTTACAGATGCACCGCCAAATTGATAGAAGCACACGTTGAGATAATAATAGTCCTTACGTTCTGCGATGCGTATACCAATTAGAAGACGCATTTTTCTCTGGTACCGCAGGAGACTATCATTAATCAATGTAATTATTTCATACCATTTTATTCAAGCAATATATTACACCTCTAAAGCTTGCCAGGACCATGATAGTGTTTTTATACTTTGTTTTGAATAAATTATTAAATTGAAAAGTTGAACTTTATAAAAAATATAAATAATCTTATATGTTTATTGTTGCTTCTAAGCCATTAGAAATATTTTTATAACACTTCCAATCATAAAGAACCTATTAAACCTCCCTGAATGTTTCTGATTTTACTCAATTAACAAACTAGCATATAAGCGGCTACTTACAGATCCCGAATTTATTTGAGAAGACCAAAATATAATAAAATATTTGATGTTTGGAACGAAAATGTTAAATGACTGACGAAGCTGTTATAATAGAGCGGAGTTAACATTTTCACTTACTATTTTGTCTTAACAGATAAATTGGTTAACAACTTGAGCCCTATGTTGGACAAGGCTCATGCTGACAAGTTATTTTTAATCTGGCTTCTTACTGAAAAGTTGTTTATGTTATTGTTGAACTTTAACAAAAATGGCGTACTTATATAGTTTTTATATTTTAACAGGAAGTTAAAAACATTTAGCATAACGGCAAAATACAAGAAATAAAAACTTCTAAATATTGAAATATTGTTTACATCATAAAGTTACCGCTACGGTGTATATTAAAAGCCATAAAAATACTTGTGTGTACTTAATATTAACAATAAAGTCGTATTAAAGTAATTATTACACGTCGTATTGAATCATTTTTCACCAAATATTCTTGCAATTTGATACCTAAAACTTATTTTTAATGAGTTTACTTCGAGAATAAAGTTTGTATCGTCTTTCTTTTTATTTATTATTCAAATATTATTGTTCACATGAAGTATTATGATGTTTTTTTTAACTATAATTCTTATAATATAAATGATCTTTGTTATTATAACGTAATGATTTCTAATAAAGGTGCCGAACACAAACATGCTGAATTCAAATACCGAACACAATCATTTAGGATATACCTATGTGTATAGACACAAATTATTTAAGCGAACACGTTCATGTAGCTCACTTGCGAAGTTGTGCTTCTACAATACAATAAATAGTTTGTAGGTGTGTACGCAGGTTTATAAATTAATTAACAATAGATAATATCCAGATTAGTATAAAATCATCGCCTTCGATGTTATGACTCATTGTTCAAATACGTATCTGTAGCACTGGAATTCCAGTAACAGTTTTAATAGTAGCTTATAGTATCTAATAGTTTGGATATTATGGTTCATTCTTCACTTTTAATGATGGGTGAAACATTCCTAATCATTAAAATTAATTATTAATTTACCTACTAACCAATAATAATACATAAGTCATAATACATAATCCCGTGACGTATGTTTTTAAAATATTACACCACAGATGTAACGTAAGAGAAAAAAAAAGTGGGAAGCATAAGAAAAGATTAACTGTTCCAGTTGGTTTCCAAAAGGAAAGATTTTATTGGTACTTAATTTCTTTTACGAGATTTGTCATATTACTAAGCTTAAATGAGAATATCGACCTCTGCTACCGAGTTATGATTACTTAGATATTTCGTAAAATTATGATTTTTATACGTATATAATTTACACTACTCAAAAAATATATAGTTAAGGCAGTCTATTGGATAAGCAATTATGTATTCAAATTAGTTTTAATGCACTTGGAAACTGTAACAAATACGACGTATACGGATGCTTTTTAATGTTTTTGTTAGAATAATTTAAAGTCAGTGTGTTGTTGTTGAACAAAGACTTTATAAAAAAAGTACTTTTAAAATTTAAATACATAATGCTAGATGCGATTAATTTCTCAAATTTGGTATAAAGATAATAATTATTCATTACAATAAAATATATACCGAGACAAATTGAAAACTAAGTAGTTTATTGATAAGCAAGGCACTCTTTATAGATTTTTGATAAAAAAACGGTTCATAGTAATATTTTTTACTTTTTGTAACAATTATTATTATTCAATTTTAATGATTATATTTTTATTCAGTTACTTTTAAAATTTCATTTTTGGTTTAAGCTCTATCTTTCGGGACACAGCGGAAATGCAAAACTGTTATTAAGTGGCACCAATAATACCGGATGTTTCGCGTTCTTCTATTAAGTAGTGATCTGTGCTGTTCAACAAGTAAAATATAATATGTAGTCATAATTTACAAATGGTCTACTACTGAGACCTTATATACTTTATTAGACTGTATTTTTAAAATAAAGTAAAGACAAATTAAACCATAAAATTTTCTGTATTCAAAATTTAATTTGAGTGTTCATTTTATTAAAATTTATTTAATATATAGTAATAATTGTATGATGTTCAATATATTTCATTTTATATTACAGTATTCACTAAAAATATGTTTTATAGTATTTTTTTTTTTGTAAATTCTTCACTCCTTTTTAAAATATCTAAATAGGATCATCGTCACTACACTATGTCAAATAGCAAAGTCTTTGATTATCTGTATCCATACTTTAAATACTTGGCATTTCTTACTAGTCTATGGTTATTGGGTCCGTTTTACGTCAATGTTAAATTCGTCCAAATTTTTCACCATACTAAAAAAATAATAAAATAAAATTTGTCATTCAAAAATTTTCCCTAAAGTTTTCTTTTTAAAATGCCACGTGGTAAGTATATTTTGGAAATATATTGTAAAATTTTCAATGTCAACCAATGTTATTACAAATGTGCTTTTTGTTTAGTTCATAACCTGTTTTTAATGCTTAATATTGTTGTTTTAAGGAAAGTACACTAACCATAAGGGTCGTAACCGCAAATTCACCAGTCCTGAAGAATTAGAAGAACAAAGGAAGCAAGAAGAGTTGAAAAAAAAGTAAGTATTGCCTTCGACTTTACAGTGAGTCAACGTTAAATTTGTTGGTTTTTCTAAACAAAGACTGCTATGGTCTATCTCAATGTCCTATGAAAAGTCCGATAGTAACTGACTCATCAAAAGCTTATTAAAGTAATATAAAACTAATAAAACCCTGACTTGTATAACTAGTAATGAGCACATTTTCTATAATAAGTAGTTTCAACATCATTTTTTGGGGATACATTTTATTATTCAGCTTAATTCTTGTTTGAATATAGAACAGTCAACTAACATTTTTTATTATCTTGAAAAAGTGACATTATAGCTAAGGATTCGTCTATATTTCATAAGGCAATTTAAAGATTGTTGTATCTTAAAGTTGTTAACCAGTCATCGTAAAATAATGTTGATGATGCAATCTGTACCATTTCTTACTAAATTTTTGTTTGATGTAACTCATATTATCAATCCATATTTCAGATGGAGAAAAGAACATGGAGATGAAAGTTCAAGCGAGGAAGAATCTGAAGGAAACAAGTCCGGATCAGGCAGCAGTGATGACAGCGATTCAGAAGATGATGTTAGTTTTGAACTCTTAATTTAATTGATTTTGTCTTTGTGATAATAATAAGGGCGAAAGGATAACTGTTATGACATAAAAATAGCCTTATACAATAACACTGAAATTTGAGATAAATTGGGTTTATTCAGTTTTAACTTGTCCCACAAGATCATCTGCTGAAAAGAATTTTAAACCTTAAATAGCCATTAAATTATTATTATTAATCAATTTAAATGAATTTTAATTTATATGCAACAAAAAACTTGTGTGTTATTAAATTTAATATTTTTATTTTAGACACCAGCAAAAGCAAAGGGAGTTTCTGGACTGATAGAAGTTGAAAATCCAAATCGTGTAGTTAAAAAGAACAAAAAATTATCGAATTTGGATAATCTTGGTGAAGGAGAGAAACCACAGCTGTCCAGGTACAGATACACTTTTCATAAATTGTTTGTTTATATTGTTACATACTCTGTTTTAGTTTCAACTGCAATTTCATGGTTTAAGACCACATTCCTTACTATTTCACAATTTAATGCATCCTCTGTTATCTCATCCTATTTTTAGATTTTTTTCCTAACTATTTGGTATAGTAATTAAAAATTTTCTGATACAAGTTTCATAAAAATTGCTCTAGTAATTTAGGTATTTATTCCGGACCAACATTGTAACAATAGTTTTTTAATCTTTATAAAAGGTTTACAGCACTAAAATATTTTACTTAATCAAAACTATTAATTTATAGACGTGAACGTGAAGAAATAGAAAGGCAACGAGCTGCAGCTGCATATCAGAAAGCGCACGCAGAAGGTAAAACTGAACAGGCGAGGGCCGACCTCGCCAGGCTAGCGATTATCCGGCAGCAACGTGAGGAAGCCGCCAAGAGACGCGAAGCTGAGAAAAAAGCTAAGGAGGAAACGCCTAAGAAGAAGTAAATGTAAGAAAATAACTTATGAATCGTGACAACATTATTTTGATATTTGAAGGTTCTGTAGCCTAGGAGTCGTATAAATCAACCGCGACGCCATACCGGCTTCGAGTACCGGTCGGAATACAATTACAAATGTGTGATTTGTGTTCTGCCTCGGGCATGGGCTGCCTTTGGCAGGTATATATTATATCATATATACTGTAACAATATTTCGAGTATTAAATGTGGTGGTGGGAGGAACTCTTAATAAAGTTTGTTCCGTCCGAATTTCAAACCACCGTTCATGCATGGAAGATGACGTGCTGAGCGCTTTTGGACTTCAGTCTATGAATTAGCGAAATGAAAATAAAATAAGACTTGCAGCAGAACTTCATTGTAAACTAATAAGTCATGTAACATGGCTAGGTTATGCAGTTAGCAATGCATCATCCAGATCTACTAGTTTTGGAGGTGTGCATGGTGACAAGGATCACTTAACACCAGGTATACTGTATTCATGTGTACCTTCGTTTGGTAAAAAAAATATATAAATGCATTGAGAGTTTGAATAGATTTCTGTCAAAAACCTAGCATATTTTTTTATCTTCTACAGCAACCCTATTTTCGGCAACCAAATATAGGAGGTACATAAATATTCCTTTCAGGTCCAATTACTAGTATTACTAATACACTCCGAAAAGTACGCTTAAATGAAACGGCATTTTTTATATTATTTTTAAGCTTAAGATTTTGCCACAGATGTAATCATTTTCAGCAAAGATTACTCTGGACAATCTAAAAATACCAAACATTATGTTTATGGGTTTCAATCTTGATACATATGGAAGTGCATTGATCTGAATTCATCTAGCACTTTTACTATACGAAATTATCCAAATGTTTACATTCATTAATTTTTCATTTATTTCCTGTTTCTTAATTAATCTACACATATTTCCCAAATTGCGTCAACCAAATATTTTGCTCAGATTTCTGTTTTGTCTTGATGTCTCAAATAGGAAGTATTGTTTTGAAATTATTTTCATATTTGTAGTAATCTTATTTATTTTCAGGTAGAAGCATAGTCTGGACTCAAAACCTACATGAAACCTTAAATGGACATCTCAAGAATGAAGCCCAATATATTTATGCATCATGAATGACACCCAATAACTGAAACATTGAGAACTATTGTGTTCACTATTATTTATATTACATACAGGAATTTTATTTACTCCCTAGATACATTTTAAGAATTATGTTTAATTAAAATTATGTTCAATGTCAAAAATTTCACACTGCTCATGAAAAATAAGACTGATCTGTGAGACGCTATCTTTCAACGACAAGATATAGTAGTATTACGAAATACTCTATTGCTCTAATTGAAAAGTTGAAACACTCGGAAAATATACGATAAAACTGACGAGTTGTGTCTTACGGCATACTTATTTTTCGTGCAGTACACGTCAGGCAGAACGAATAGATTTTATGTCAATTCTTGGGATTTGCAATGGAAGTTGATTAGACTAATGTTATCTTGAATTAAATTTTTTCCATAATGTATTTTACAAGCGAATGGAAAATTTATTTTTAAAGAAATAGCTATTTCTGCTGTATGTTTGTCAATAATTAATATTTGCGAATTATTCCTTCACTTCGTTGCTCTATTGTTATATTAATATCTGTACTTTAATTAATGCAATACTATGTTATTTTTAAAATGAACACTCACAAAATTGTGGCTCTTAGTTCTAATTATTATTAGATAGTCTCACTAGACAATTTTTATATGCAAAATGTATCTATTTAATAAAGTTCCAAGTTTCTTTATCACATTTTCATTATTACTCCTTATTTCGTATTACAATATTCATATTTAAAAAAATTATACATATGTCAACATCAAGCGTTTAACATTGGTCGGAAAATAATGTATAAAACAGGCGTGTGTACAAATCAGCTGACAAGAAACTTTTAACAAGTACTAGTGCTTGAAACTATAAGTTAGTTAATAATGATAAGCTACATTAACTGCAACTGTACCAGTTGTTTTTCTGTCTCAAGTTTTTGCATCAAAAAGAATACACACTGTTTTTGTACCTCAATTGTTATGCGCTAGTTCTCAGAATCTCAAAAATGGCTTGAGTAATTTAGGTAAAAGATTAATTTTAAAGTCTGTTTATAGCTATAAATAATACTTTTTACTCAAAATATTTTTAACGTGTGAAGAGTAAAATTTATTTTTTTATTTCAATTTTAGAAAACAAATAATAGCTGATTAGGTTATATCCTGTTTATTAAATTCTATGTTTAGTAGGTTTCTGTGTAAAATCCTAAAATAGTAATTCTTATATAAACGTATATTGTTCCTGTAATTTGAATTAGATATTTATAAAAGTAATTATAGATCACACCGTAAATTACTTTCATTGGATATACATCTATACGAGAATACTTACAAATTTAGCGCCAGTATAGTATGAATTACGAATTCTGATGTCGGATAAAAGTGGTCTTATCCATCACGTCGATTTATCTGCAATGAAACCGAACGAGACGTCGGGAGACCCTTTGATTCATTGCTAAGCTGAAATCTTAAAGTTTGACTATAAATCTTGAATTTAACGCCACATTTACTGCCCTTGCAGATCAACTTCTCGTCAAGTATTTCCTGTTGTAGTGAGTACAAAGTATTAAGAAATAGAATAATGTTTATGTAAATCTAACACGCCAATTATTTGTATATACCTATCAATTTTTATAGGGCTCATTACTGTTATGTCTAAATAATAATATGGCTCACTTTTTAGGCCGATAACTGCAGTTTACTGACTATAAAGCCTTCAAATACATACCTATAAATGACGCAATAAGTATTAAATTATATGCCCTATTCTATTACTAAAAAGCGCACTGAAAACTCTCGCACAATAGATATGTATCAACTCGCGTCGTTGCTAATCACTAAATAACGAATAGAACTATTTAAAACATTTGATGCTCCACATCAATTTATTCACAATCTGCATCAGCTTTTATGCCTACTCAAATATATATAGCAATGTTTAAAAGCGCCGTAGGTTATTAAAACTGAACTTTCGAAGAAGGTTACTTTAAATACAATTTTCTGAAATGTAATTAGAAGTCTCGGTAAGATAAATAATATATCTAGACAACTAAATGGTCAATGTTCGTTTTCAAATAATTATATTCAGTAGTTTTGAATAGGTGTTCTTCGTTCTCATATAAATACCACTGCCCACATGGTATTTGTACAGCGCACACGGCCCGTAAATTCTAATTACATGGTTACACTGCCCGAAAGCCGGCATGCGCTCATACTACACTAATTAAAAGCGCTTACGTCTACCTCTTCCTGAATTTAGCTCAAAATTTCGACGAATGAGTCATTCACATTATTTGACGCATATTCGAGTAGGTATACTATAAGTGTCTGTTTCAGTAATACATTTATAAGTATATTACTGAAACAGATACAAAACTGCACTCAGAATCTTAATTTTTCTTCACCCTAATGCGATTAAAATACGTATGCAGACAATTAACTTTATTAAAATAATTTTTAGTTATAAGCTGTGTTTGTGTCAACAGAAATCCCGAATTGGGATACAAATAATAAATTAAAATAAAGCTCTAACTTTATACCATTAATACCCGCGCGGGCTTCACCTAAATCAAAGCCAGTTGATTTATATTTTACACACCTTTTCAGATGTCAAGTTAACCTTACAACCTTCAAGCCTCGAAAGTCTAAGCTAATAAATGAGAAGCAAAGAAAAACATTAGAACTATATATATATATATATTTTGATACACCTTAAGTTATTATATATTTATCTACTATAAAGTGTTATGCTGTATTTAGTAGACTATTATATTGATTTCGTGGTTTTACCTAATTTTTTATAGTTTTACCTTAATCACGTCACGTAAAGACCAAAAATTTATGTTCGTTATTCAACAATAAATAACGGAAATGCTTTCAAAAATGTTATAGGTCCTTTGTAATAAAATCGTTTGTTTTAATTAAACTTATATCTTTCCAGAAACAAGAACTAAACTTAGCACGTAATAATATCACAAATATGCAGTACTGAACATTGCCTTTGAATTAGAGACGTGTATGAATACATTGCTTTGTATTGTCTCATGAATGCAGTTAAACTATTTTAATGAGTAAACTATGTATCGTAGTTACATTGTGTATAAGATGTCTGAGTACGAATATATCCTCTATTTTCTAATTAAACATGCATATCTTTCCAAATAATTATTCAATAATTTACTTTGTCGATCTTGAATCCTGTTTATTTTTATGTACTTACTGACGTTTTACCCCTTTTCCGTTTTAACCTTGTTATTAAGTGCGCAATAATTTTAAGTACAATTAATACTTATAGATTCCTTGAAAATCCTATAAAATAAATAGTTACCAAAAAGCCAACGAAACGAGATAAAAAAATTATTTGGTCTATGAATGGTATAGCCTGGTACATCAAGTAGTAATAGCTACTTTATCTATGTAAGGTACCTGCAAATCAGTAGTAACTGCGTGTCTATCTATATGTACATCAATTCACCCAAAAAATATTTGATAGATAACTGAAAGTGTTTGACAAAATCAACATGAAAGCGATCAAAGCCGCAAGCTAAAGTTAGTAGATAATATATTTTTCCACCCTACATAGAACTTACGCTTCGCCAACTTCCATGTACCGTATCAGCACCGGAAGTGCCTATAAATCCAGCTTTTGTCGTAAGTTGAGTCTTCAGCGGTATAATAGTGCACGATTTTGTCTATCAGCGTATTTTACAAATTTATCCAACTTTCAGTTTTATGACTTGTATATCTCCTCCCGACACAAAAATATTCACAAATAAAAATATATTTACATTTATACAAATCTAAAATATTTGAATATAAATTGAAGGTTAAAGCACTTATGGAAATGAAAAAACTTCGGGAATACGCTTGAGTTGACGCGAGGCACCTCAGTGTTATCGGTAATACGATGCTCCTGCCATTTCAGAAAACGTTAGGGAACATTTCCGTAAAATCGTTTTTAAAGTTTACATGCACGTATATCCAATGTTTGCCTCATAATATCGTTATTACTTAACATATATTTTAAAATATATAATTTAAATTCAAAACACATTTGATAATTTCTAAACTGTACGGTGATTATATCTCTATTTATAGTACAGATCAAAAAGTCTATGTTAAATTAAAAGAGCCGTTGTGAAAAATTTTGTATACTTTGCAATTGGCTGGTTCGACGATTTGTCGACAACGCGTAAAGAAATATGATATTACATTATGAACAAAAATGTTTTCCACACCGCAGCTGAAAATTCTTTTTCCATTTTGAAAACTTTTTGGATCTTATAGAATAAACGTCTTACAGTTACTATTTATAGTGTATAGTCGCGGGACGCCGCGGTTTCATCCGCTTTAATTTATTGTATCTATGATGATGATAAAATAAAAATAGGAAAGGTTATTATTCCTCATAACATTAGCTATCTATCAATGAGGGCCTCGTGAAAATAGTAAAATGCTGTTAAGTAGTTATCATAAACGGACACTTCAATTAAATTCGTTTATATATACGTACCACATCCGCAGTTAAGTAGTGAGAATCATAGGTTAAGATAAATGTTTTTCTTTACAGATTCAGATTTATTCAAAATCTTCTACTAGAATTATAGCTATTAATAATGCTCACCCATAAAACGAGATAGTTATCTGCAGTTTATAACTTTAATATCAATAACGACATCAAAATAAAACGTAAAGCACAGCATAGAGTACTTACGTAGCCACCATTAGTATCGGTGGAGGAGGCGATCAGTCAATAAATCATTTCTCGGCGGCATCTCTTGGAGGTTCTATTGAATAACGATTTATTCGCTTGCACGTTGCTTTTCGAAATAACTAAGCGCCTAATGGGCCTGTGGGAACTCGCTTGTAATCGTTTAATATGAAAGTTTGGTTTTTCAATATGAGAGTTTAATACTACTTGAGACATGTTCACAGCCAAACAAACTTTATAAAATTTACCTAAAAGAAGTATCATGTAGTTTATACTAGATTTTGTACGTATGTACGTAAGAAACAAAAAATTAGATATGTTAATAGACACTACTTTATACGCCTTCTTTAGTTTTATGATATTTATTAGCTTCTGACGGCGGATTCACTCGCGTTCATTTCGATTTTTACACCTTGGGTTACATCAGTAGACTTTTAGCAACGATCCATAATATTTAAAAAAATATAATATAGTCTTCATTAATAAATGTACTATCCAACACTGAAAGAATTTTTCAAATCGGACCAGCAGTTTCTGAGATTAGCGCGTTCAAAGAAACAAACTCGTCAGCTTTATAATATTAGTATAGATTGAACAGAGATACGATTTAGTGATGTTATATAAAATTTTACTAAAACATTAGTTTTATGGTTCAACTCATTCATTCCCTATAATAAGAAACTTATTAAATAAAGATAATACAAGTGTATTTTCAATAATAATTAACAATTATAGCTTTATGATTATAGTTTTAGCTTAAATTGCGAATGGTTAAATAGTGGCGAGAAGGTGTACAGGCGCTTGAAAATTATTTCTTTTATGTTTCGAATTTTGTTTTTGTTAAACTAGAACACGACCTAGCGTGCATTAATTACAAACCAATTGCGAGAATCTCGTCTACCTTGATAGCAATATCCCATTTATTGCAT
>JAOSYY010000002.1:7296552-7311130 GCA_025727935.1 Hebomoia glaucippe
CTACATTATTTTTGACGTTTGGTAACCCTATAAGTGAGAGGCTTCGGGCGTGCGACAAAATTGTTTTACAATATAATTACCGAGAGCCATTGTTCCGGAATCCGTGTGCCGTGCTTCGATTTTCATTTACATTTAGAATGAAACAATTTAAATAGGATTTCCCGGTTTCACCTGGCTGTGGACTTCATTTGTTTTCATTTCGACGTAATTTCAGCACATTCCAATAATTTGATTAATTTGTTGTACAAAATGTATGATATTTTGCTTTTGGATCCATGGTTTGTAGAATGGGATTCGTAAGGGTTTCAAGATCGATTAGTAGAGAAATAACAATAAATATTTTTTTAAGTTAACTTGACTACAAAATACTGATCTGCTAGTTAGTTTTAAAGAAAATGTGTCCATAAAACACATAGCAACTGTAATTAATGTATCTGTACCTCTCTTGTCATAAAAACCACAGATATATGTTTAACTTATGTTCTTTTATTTATTTTGCTCTTATATTACAAATAACAATATGTACAATATTTAATTTATGATCATAACATAATTAATAATATCGTTACAAATCCTTAAATCTATTAAATGTATTGCAAAACTCTTTTTTTTTCATGAAATTATAGTTAATCATCATTATATCATATTAGTTAAAATTTCATTAGCCTCAAACCTTATTACGAATAGGGTCCTAAAAGGTAAAGACAAAATCGAATCACATTCGTAAAAAAGATATGATTAATACAAAATAGTGTTCCAAAAACAAAATTTACAGATCGCTACTGAAATGACTTTTTAACATGTTTCGAAGACGTTTTACTTTTTATAAAAGGAATATAAAACTTACCATATACTCTATAGCATAGAATATAGAAATGGAAAGATTTTTTTTCTATTTCGTATCAACAAAGCGCTCTTTAATTTTGACAATCTATACACGCAGGATCCAAAATTCACATACAAATTACATTTAGAAAAACGATCATTGCTAACATAATTGTATCAAATGTGTGTTGTGGTTAAAATTTCATATATTAATAGAAAAGTAATAAGATGATCTGATATTATTTAAAATACCTAAAATTCATTTTCTTTACTCAGAAATATAATCCAGAAATATTTATATGTCCAACAAGGTATCAGATGTAGATATTATAACTGACACGTTAATTCTTGTTAGTGTGATTTTATACCAAAATACTTTTCAGTTATTTAAATAAATATATCAATTAGTACAAAGGTCATTGTAGAAACCATCTTACGATTTTGGAAACTACATTGCATTAACCTATTATTAATACAGTTCTGTGATAATTTACTGTTTAATGCTTAAACCTGTCTACCCTTACTTATGAACAAGACAGAGAATGTTGCTGTCTCTGTTCATTCAATGACTACAGTAAGAAACCCGTCTAGGTGATACACAAATAAGAGATTCAGATAGAATTATTTCGTCTTTAAAATAGAAACACATAAAGCTGTTATTATGTTTATTTCGTTACTATTAAGTTATATTTTGAAAAATAAGTTTAAGAAAAAGCAAGTTATTTACAATAGAAATAAACACCATTAGTACTAGGCACTCTAATAACAAATTACAAGTTGTACATTGTGGTGAGATTTGGTATTATCATGTTCTTAGATATCTCCATCATATTTATAACTAAATAAACTTATATACACGGCACATTGTTTGTTAAATTAATTAAACAAAGCCTTTATTTACATCTCATATCTACACGATAAGGTACACGCGATCAATAGTGATATAAAACGAGATACTGTGAATACTTGCCATGTTTTTATTACGACCAAAACAAACTTGATCCATGTGTCTATGGTAAAGTGAGACACTTTCAAGGTGATATATATTCTTGCCCTTCTTGTTTTCATTTTAAGCATACCCTAATTGAAGCTGCGATATGTGACGTAACTTTAACGCAATCTAACATGGGAAGTATTCACAATCTCCCACGTATCTACAATACTAAAAACAATCTAACTATATTATAATTTATAAACCACATCAAACCATAATTCACAATAGGGCACCAATAAATCACTTCATACGATCCGAAAGTACAGTCGAATACATCATTCGTTTCGTTCACTCATTGTTCACAACACTGTTCCCATCGTTCATTCATTTCGTTATAAATGTGCAAGTATGTCGATTTCTGAGGGCGGTGTTTGCGAATCGTTTAGAGCTGTAGATCCAGATACGGTTACGATGACAGGTTGAGCATCTGTGTGAACGATTGTCACTAGATGTTCACCTGGGTCTTTTTCTTGTTCGTTTGGTTTAGGCAAAGGTTCTATGCTGTCGTTAGAATATTTGAGGTCTATTGGTGTTATTGTGGGGAGATTGTCCGTGGCTGTAATAGGCGGATCCGTACGTGGCGTGCGGTAGGAAGGCGGTCCGCTATAGTCAGAGCCGCACCATGCTGCCCCCGTTGACCCTCTACAAATAAAGAGAACTATAGTAATTAGCACAAAACGCCACACGAAAAAAGGTTATAAGGATAGGCATGGAATATAAACATTTACACTTAAAAGTTAACTTTATATTGCTTATAAACATACAGGTATATTTAAATTACAATACGTTTTTGTCGTACAGATTACGCGAACGAAGATAGTCTATAAATTAAAGAAAAGCCATAATTATATGCTTTATGCGCAGTGTGACCCAAAAAAAGAAATGAAATTGTTGGTGAGGTCTAACAGACTCACAACACTACCTGACCTGATTCCATGAAGGACGTGGTAGTTTTGAGTGCTAGTAAAATTTTATATTTCGGGTTCGAACTTTACGATCATAT
This sequence comes from Hebomoia glaucippe, assembly GCA_025727935.1. NCBI lineage: Eukaryota > Metazoa > Arthropoda > Insecta > Lepidoptera > Pieridae > Hebomoia > Hebomoia glaucippe. Next base: position 7,299,375 of record JAOSYY010000002.1, read on the forward strand.
CGGGTTCACGATAAAACTTAAAAAAGGAACTACAAACCTGACTAGACTTGCTGAATTTGATCGGTAAGTTGGAGGTGGCGATACCACCGGTGCACTTCTATCTAGGAGAAGTAACCTGAAATTGAAATCGTAAACTATTATTCTACAGATCTATCTAAGATAATACATAAAAATTATTTCTTTAGCCCGCGTTCTGATCTAAGCAAAAAAATGTCAGGAAGACAATATTGTAACAAAGTGCCAACGATTCACAGGTTTAAGGACTATGGGAAAATGTACAAAAATAATATTTTTATTTTTAAACATTATGTATTCTTGATAGTGTAATTCTTCCCTACACTATGATCAATGAAATTATGACTACTGTATTCGTAACATACGAATTTTGAGTTTAGGTATCGTACAGAGAACGAGATGTTTTTATACGCATTAGTTAAAATAATTATAAAAATTTTAAATACCTGAGCCTGTACTCTTGCATAGAAGCTTGATAGGTCGGTGGCGGGGGCCGGTAATGAAACTCTGGGTACAACATCGCTGCGTAGGGATGGTGGGGCCTGGCATAACTCGGTGGGAGACGCGGTACCAGGCGCCTGCAGGAGGCCCGTCGCAAGCCGAAGATAGCGCACGGGGCATCACGGGCCCCTAACCGCCACGCTAGTCCAGCCGCTGTCACTAACACCACACCTATACCTGAAATTGTATACCATTTACTATTCATTCAAATCTGTGATTATTTCAGTCATTAACAGTGCAAAGTTTATTCGACTATACTTAAAAAAATAATGCCTTGTTATTATAAACAGATATTCGGATTATGAACAGAATTCAAAATATTAACAAAATTTACGCAAGAAAGTGTCGTAATTTTCGGTAATTAAATGACGTTGTTAGCCAACCAATATTTTGTATTCGAATAATGACGTTCGTTCAATATTGCCAATAAAAGGCAAACATTTGCGTTTGCACATTTTTAAATGATCGTTCACGCATGACATAAGTGCTATATGTACATATGGACGGACGGCATGTAGGTTCATCAAAGTTACCCAATTTCGGGGAAGCTAAGTCGAGCAGCTATTTCGATTACACATCAATCGACGTTGATGCGTGAAGTAACCAATGAGTGACGCGTACAAATTGCTTCGAAGCACAACAATAGATAGCTTGTCTGTAACAACATCATTTGCCCCAAACGCTAATGAAAATCCAATTAATTCAGCTCCAAAACTCATTCGAAGTTTAATTGAAAACTTCGCCCGTTGAAGGGCGTAGGGCGGACACGACTTTGTGAATGATGTAATGAGATTTTGGCTAGACTTGTTATTGTCATATGCACGGCGAATATCCAATGAGTTACCCAGTTTCACGGTTAATTAAGGACATCTGTTGCTAAGGTCCACGTTTTACCACGGTATGTCATGGTGAAGCTGCAGTATTGATATATAGCATTGTATCCCATCATACCTAATTTATAATTTTTAATTCGATTTCTAAACAATAATTAATGATTTATAGACGCTGAATATCATAATCGTCAATGAGCTTTATAGTATTTTTTCCCGTTTCAAACAAACTAAGATACTTCCGCAGATATATAACTATAACTGAAGTACCCCTAATTTGATAAAAACAAATTATTTTACTAAAGCCTTCTAGAATCGATAAATAAGTAATAGATTTTGATTATGGTTTTAATTTAATATTGCGAAAATAAAATGTGAAATTTGAGAAATATAAGCTTTGTGGTATTAAATATATTAATAAAATATTGTAAGAAGACAGCTAACATGGTATTTTTTGTATACATTCTCCCATTAAGATGTTATTCAGCTGTTAACAACGGCGCACAGACTAGTTTAAGGTTTTTTAATCCTGTTATATGCAGCACGTTCTCTTTGATCGATAAAAATCAAACAAAAGAGATAAAACGTGAAGCGAGCTGTTAAACGATCAAAGAGTTTATAGTAAAAAGAAATTTTAACAGAATCAAATACGAGAGAGTTTTTAAAATAAGATTTAGAAAAATTTTAAGTAATTTATAAAAACTAAAACAAAGTTATCTACGCATTATTACAGTTACATTGGATTGATTTAACATTTTCTAAACTACGCATATCTTAATGAATTTAAAATATTGGTTTTTAGTGCCTGCACACAATTGAATAATGACTGAGGTAACCTATGATGAAATTAAGCTCAGATGGACTGTCGATGCCAAATATTAGAAGGAATACCATGAGTGCGATCTTACCTATCATTAATAGTATTAGTGTGAGCGGTGTTGGGTGAGGCCTTAGAGCTCCAAGTGTTGCCCCGGCTGCGACCAGGCACGCTCCAACGACTCCGAGGAAGAGTACGCATAGCCGCAACGGCGGCCGCCCACAGCACGACTTCGGGGCATTTCCTTCAGCTTCTGAACATGCATAAGCTGCACCTCTACCAGATCTGCTAACAAGATATCTGTATATAACCTTTGATTTTACGATAACATACAAGAAATATAGCAGAACGTAGCATGATCTAAATACAGTTTGTTTGGATTAAGATATTTTCGCAAATATTAAAAATAATCCCAGCAATCTAATAGAAAATAAAATAAATTGTTATAAATGTTGTGTATGTACATTGTTGCTACGTTTGAAAAGGTCTTTTTCCCTGCGATAAAGGTCCCAGACCCATTCCTTTGGAATAATCAAGACGTGATTCCACTCGTAATATTTGGGTGCTGTGGCATTGCCGAAATGTAAAAAAAAACGTAAAAAACCGTTCTAAAAATGCTTAAAACTACATTAAAACTTATAGTGTCGGAATATGACCTTAAATTAAAACCTCATGCCATATGCACTATGCGGCACCCATACATCTACACGATATGATGTCAGTAAGACTCCCTTGCGCCATTCATCTAATGATACTTCACTTAAAAATAACATCGTTTAATTTAATTCCACGTGAAACGAATCAAGTACCTAATCATGACATTTTATACTCTTTTACATTTTTAAAAGAAACTTTTAACTGGGGAATGCAAAAGCCTAATGCAAATGAATTTAATTCGTAATTCGACCGTTGACTGTCTGGTGCTAAAATAGGTAGCATCAGACGTAAAAGACAAAAAAGAGAAGGGGCTTTTAATAAAAAGGCAAAAAGAGGAAATAGAAGATTAATCTAAATGTAGTACCTGTACCTCCGTTATGAAACATCCTGCCAAAACGAAAAACTGAGCGTCGGTTATGATTTATCCTTTGTACATTTTTGAAATCTTGCAATTCGTAGCCAATTAAAAGTCCTGCCACGCTCATTCGTCTGCTTTTCACAACGTTAATGGGCTTTCCCTGTTCCCTGACATTTGCTTTGTATTTTTATTTCGTTACTTTTAAGTTTTTTTCAATTCATCCGAATTAATTTTACAAATAAGCTAACTAATTGCGTTTTGTATTCACTACATTTTGTGACGTACATAATGTACTCGGCAACCTTATGGTTAAGCGCCAATATTGGCCGGATATAATACGGTTGAATGCGCGCAAGTTCACTGACCTACATAATTATACAGAAAGGATGAGGGTTCTTACAATTTTAATAGCCCATTGGCTATATGTATCACATTAATATAAGCTCTAAGCTCTATTACAAGACACGATCGCTTTAATATTATTTAACTTTCCCATTGATTACACGTAGACTTATTGCAGCTGCAAACAAATAATACCTACACAATAAGCATATCAAAGCAAAGTTTGTAGGATATAGAGGAATTTTAAAGAGATATGACCAACAAAAACGGTTAAGCGTCTGGTTATGTGCTTAATAGATCCGTACTTGAAAAGCAATAAAAGCAAGTCTCGGCTTAGTTTCGTCGCTATGGAACTGGGCGGCCGCGGCGTCGGACGAACGTCGGACATTTTGATAAATGACCGCCTTACAATAACATTCATTTCGTTTGCGGGCTCTTCTCTCCTCTTTTTTTTAATTCGTCCAGTCATAGTTACGCCTTCACAACTCACTTTGCTCGCGAACCTCATTTATTATTGAACTATATAACTTTTTCTCAAATTAACTAAAAAGGTTTTATATGTTAATTTATTTCCAAAATCCAAAATTCTTATTGATCTTTGCATTAAATGATAATATTAATTATATAATCAATAAGTTTATGATTATGAAATCGTGACGATACATAGAAGGAAAAAAATTGTTTCAATATTGTACAGAAAATTTAGTTTTAGAATCAATAGCAAAGAAAAATCTCCCAAAAATTGAATAACGCCATATGCATGGCATCTGGTTAGTATACGCCTCACTAAATTGATTCACGTTCTTATTTTTATTGCAATTTATGTATTTGAACACGCAATGAACCCGTATCCTGAATTAAATTAATTATAGTGAATCGTACAATAAGTTAGAATTAATTATGTTAGCGCGTCGATTACCTAGTCATTCATTTGATCCAGATATGGCTTATTTGTCACGTTATATAAATGTTACTAAGTAACGTAGGAAATATAATATTTATCGTTTTTAACTTAGTGCTAATTGCATCTATATATTAAAATAATACTTAAAGTTTAATTTTGGGACTCTACGAAAGTAGAACGCACGATAACTTTTATATTAAAAAAATCAATATTTTTACATTAATAATACATGTCTTGAATCTTTTACAAAACAAATAAATTAGAAGAGTGATCACTAGTATAATCAGTAGTTTAATTTAGACATCCATTACGCCATACTCTGAAACTTTGAAAATAGCAAAACTTCAAATATTCCACAACAAAGGTTAGTAATGTCAACTGACATATTTTCGGAGCGCTTCAACTGTGATAGGCTACTGAATACTTTATGCTTATATTAACCCACATCACACGTGAAGTGGTAAGCCGTAGAGCGTGAAATTTATGTCATTAATAAGAGCCTGAGGGTTAATTGTGTGATTTATGGAACACATATTGCAGGACTTGAAAACCGCTTATACGTACAAACCGGTTTTAATATCTCAAATATCACCGGATTTAGAGGGTATGTTTACAATTTTGAGGCCTACAATGGCCTCCGCAATTAAAAGCCGTTACAAAAAGTATTATGCTTTGACAATGACAATTTAATAGGTAATTCCACTAATGAGTTCTTTAAGAATTACATCATATCTATAATGAAACTGCAGGTTTAACGACTTAATGTGAAAGTCAGCTTTCATATCGATGTGTAATAATGTAATGTATGATGTTTTCTTCACTTAATCTCTCTTTACAAATATAAAAGGATCATAAAAAAATACTTAAACGAATATATATTTGCCATAAATACATATCAATAAACAAAATGACAAACTTTTCAAACTAATAATTGAAAATTATGGCGTTTTGAACAATTATCGGTGCAAAAGCTGTGTAATAATAATTCTCACGATCGTAACATTCATTCGTCCTACTTCTGCATACAAAGAAATATTGTCAAAGCGAAATAATTTTCGAATAGTTTACTGTCTATTGTATTGACTATTGAACGATAACTAATGTGTTGTAGGGAAAAAGAGCAATTTCTCAGCCAAATCCCTTAATACTCAGTCAACCTTTTTCTGGCAAATCATGTTCTATCAGTCATGATAATCATTAAAAGTGGGCAATGTCTTATTTAAAGATTATTTAAATATAACATGAAATTCCGTATCTACATGAAAAAAACAAATGAATATGTGTTACATATTTCAAGTTTTTTTTTATAGTTATAGATGGCCTTTTCTAGCTCCAACCGTTGTTAAGACTGACAAACCCTGTTCATTTCACGGACGAATATTTATCATGCACTAGCTAACCCCGGCAACTTAGTCTGCGTTACAAGATTAGAGACTTTTAAAATTTTTTAAGACTAAAAAAAATTGATTTGCGATAGCACCGTGTTTGACAGGACTTGGTCTGGGAAAATAAAATTGTTGTGTTCAGTGTTTCCTCTTGATTTTTCCATATTTTTCAACGTTTAAATCTTCCCTGGATCTCTACGAATATTACGTGACCAAAATCAGCCAAATCGATCTAGCCGTTCTCGAATTTTAGCGAGACTAACGAACAGCAATTCATTTTTATATATAAAGAAGGAGATTAATTGAATATATTCGATTTGTTTAAAGTGCCTTACTATTTGAGAACTGGAGTAATTCGGTATGAAAAATTTAAAAACTAAAAGGATTTTCATAACTTTATCAAAGCAACACTGCTAAGCTAGCGTAAGTACTAAGCTTTATAGGCTCCGTTATTAGATCTCGAGAGAGCTAACGTGTCGTTCGTGAGAGCAACGAGTGCTATGTTTTCACTCCACTCTAATTACACCCTAGAGGTAGTTAGGGTAAAGCGTACTTGCTCTTTGCGCACGTTTTAAATGTGTCAGATTTAACGCAATGTTTTTACTGCGAAAGTATAATATATATACAATAGAAAGGGAAACGAGCGTACAGTTCAGGTGTTAAGCGATTCCTGTCGCCCATTGATACCTCCTAGAACAGTAGATCTAGGAGACGCATTTTTTATTATTTATTTTGTTTCGAACATTAAGAAATTTATATACTGAAGTTGAAACGCGCACAGCTCTTCGCGACGGTTTCGTCTATGAACGGTGGTACGTGACCCTGACAGGACATATAATTTATTAAAAATTCCTCTTAGCTTATGTATTACTTAAAATAACATTGATTTTATGTGTACCTGAGGCAAAATTATGAAAAATCACAATTATGAAAACGAGTTCCAATAAGGACTTGAACCCGGTACTCTGGCGTCGCGGTTGCGTTATCCGGCCGCTAGCCTATCCTCATAAAGTATGAGATTAGAAGCTTATGATACCTTAAGATTAAAAAAATGCAATAGATATTGTATATATTATATTATATATTACGAACGCACAGTACATTAAATACTAATATTTAATGTTTTTGAGGGACGACAAAAATGTTTTTTGCCTTTTAAATTAATCTTATTGTAGTTCATTAAGTGAAGTACGCATTCAGTGTTGATAAATTCATTTCAGTATCACAGAAATAAGCTTTTCATTCGAATTATGATTTGTTTCAAATTTTTATTTCATTATGGGGTTTAACTCTTTTCCTAACAAAAGAACATGCCTTATATATTTAGTAGTAGCGGTGATCTTTTCAAGCCATCGAATTTAAAAGTTTAAACAATTCGTGTACAAAAGTGAAGTAGCTTTTCAAAAACTTCAGACAACAATGAGAAACGTCATTGTAAATATTCAGTATCACTCGTAATAATGAAAGCTATTGAAGCTACCAGATCGTGTCTGCGGTACGCTTCATGTTGGAAGTCAGAATTGAATCGTCAGTGAGTGCACGCATGTGAACAGAACATTGATCCATCTTGGTCGTGATCTTACATTTCCTCTTCCTACATAGATTACATACGTAATAGCACATCGTTTATGTAACGAGTAATTAGGTACAGTTCTTGTGGCATATTTGGTTCTAGAACTAGAACGTTTGGTTCTGTATACAACATATTTTTTAAGATTGACTTTAAATGCACTGCGGTGTACCTATCTCATTGCAACTTTTACAGTTTAAATTTTGCAATAAGCAATATTCTTATATTGTAGTGTAAAACCAGCCCAGCAAAAACTCGTAAAAAGTTTATTCGTGTTGATTTTATATATGAATGATGTTGAAATAAAAGTGTCCTACAGTAATCCCCGTTATCCACCTGCCAGAGCATTTTCGGAAAAATGATTTAAGCCGTTTCCGAGATTTAACAGACGAACGACTATTTTAAGTCATGTTTCTGCTCTAAGACCTTATAAACTGTCACACGCACTTTTAAATAGCTGATATTATAATATCAGTCATTTTAATTTTATTAACATAGATATGGATTATCAATTAACACTGAAATATGGGACGAATACATACAGACAGCATTCTATATGGATTTTGTTGCGAGCGTGTTATTGGAACATTGAAATTTTCATTTTATTTTCACGAAATACTTTGAAAATATCGGATGCGTACGATGACAAGGCTATGACAATATTACAGTGAAAACCGGAGAAAATAAATTGGGATCCGCGATAAGCGCTCCCTTTGACGAGCCCTGTTCGGATTAGGGTGTGAAAAATGATAGCTTAGCTAGAGTCGTAGACGGATGACATGAGCATACGAGTTACACATTTCAAAAGACAGGGGTATATTTAATCAATACAAGATTCTATTCTTGTAAATTGAATTTCTACTTTTACAGCGAGTTTTATTTTATATTAGACATCGACACAGGAACGTGACATTCATTTGGTTGGAATATGATATCAGAAGGGATTTACTGTGATATTTTATAGCTGCTCAATAGTGGTTCAAATTTAGAAATAGAATTTTTAATATAATATATTTATATTATTATGAGTACATAACAAAATTATTTAATAGTTTCGGTAAGGTCAGAAGTATTCTTGCAATATAATTAGTTTAATGTTTTTTATAACATAAAAATGACTAGCTTTTATGAAAATTAAAAAAATGTAATTTAAATGGAGAACCTAAATAATTTTCATTCGGTTGTTGATGGCAAACATTTATTAATTTTTAGAATTTATGTAAAACGCTGAGTGGTAACAGAGCGTAATTTATACCCGAAATATTTTCAGAGATATTATATCATTGAAAGCGTTCATAGACGGTTCAAATAGTTGACATTTTAAGGGAATAGACAAATATTCAAAAATCATTCGGTACTTTACATTTGCATAGAATATAACTATTTAATGTTAAATTTTAGAAGTTTTGGGTTTTAATATACCAGAGCAGTTGTAGTTACTTTGATAGAATTATTTAGAAATTCATATGCAATCATAACTTCTAATATGCTCAGCACAGATTAAAATTTCATTGTACTACACATTTGCATATAAAAGTTATTGAAGACTAAAGTTTCTAGTACCTAATAAGGCTATGGTTAAAAGTCGGTCAGTACCTAAGAAATCTCATTCAAATGTCCGCCCACCGCAAAATTTAGACAACACGTGATGCTTAATTGACGCATCTATAAAAAAAAAAACTATACAAAACTTTTTACACTGTCAATATTTTTATTAAAAATCCAAATACCAGCCAAATAGTTGACGACTCGATAAAATTGTTCACAGCATAACGCTTTTTGTATCTGGTGAAAAATATAACTAAATCACACAGTGTCGCGTATTTTAATCCCGTGGAAATTCTATGACAGGTTATTTTTGGAGCGTGACATTTATCAAAACTTGTCATTTGAACTTTTTCACTGTTCCACACTGTACTTATAGCAAATTATAGCTAAAGAACAATGGACTTTTATTTTAATTTTATACATACAAAGTTACAAGTATATAAATAAAGAAATGGTACATTAGAACAAAATTTTAATCCAAATTAGTGCAATAGTCTGAAAGATAAATAATATATTCGACAAAGCTTAACGCTAATAGCAATTTATTAGTCAAATGGCCGAATTCAGTATTATTTTAATACCACTATAGGTTTGTTAGGATTAATTGACGGTAACATTGTTTGATAGGTTATTGAAAAAGTTAATAATGGCTATGCAGATTATTCGAAATTCAGTTTGGGATTGCCATTCACTATTCTGCGCTAATCAACATCTGTTTTCTATCTTACGATGTGCGTGGGCTTGTTTGCTAGACATAGAGGATGTTTCCTGTTTATTATTGCAATAAACCTGTTGAGTGTTAAATAATCTTAGTAAATAGATAATAATTCTTAGTTATACACAATAGTGGATATATGAAGCAGAGACTATTTACAAATAAAACCAATGCAATTGAACTGCACTGAAAAATCCATATAATCTTACTAACTAATCCGATGTAATGGGAGATAATTTTACTTTATAATGTGTATCATATTATCTAGATATATTACACCAATTTTAGAGTAAATACAGTTTAGGCCATTTTTCGGAAACCGGTTTATTATAGTATAAGCAAAATTTTAATTAAAAGTTTTCTTTAAAGATATCTTTTTAGAAAAAAAAATATTAAAAACGGTAGTATGACAGGTAAACGTCTATTTTTTATATAATTTAGATAAATTTTCCTAGTATATCAATAACTTCAACAGGATTACAGTACGTAGATATGTACTACTAATCATCGTTAGAAAGCAGGATAAATTTTTTTAGATTTACTTAATGCCTGACTGCTTAAAGCATCGCATAAATGTGGCCCTATTTGTCTTCTCAGGTAAAATATCTGTAGATATTACAAAAACGGCCGCATGTTGTGTTGTTCGGTCGCATCCCGAGGATAGCTTTCCATTGAGACTCGGTTGTTTTTTGTTACTGACTGATGAATTGAACGAACCACATGCTTCGTTACATGTAACATTGTGCTATTATATTGTCCCTTTACTTAAACATTTGCCTAATAATCATGAGCACTGAGTGCTGTGGTTAAAATATTTACAAAGATTTCGGTCGTGCCGATCATATTAACATAGAATATAAATAAAATTCGACATATAGTAGACTGACTGACCAGACATAAGAATAAAGAATGAAACTGTTGCCGTCAAAAATTTTAATACATTCATAATACTTTTATCTCTGACCTAAATACATTTTGCTTTAAAAATGAGAAAATGCCAGCTTTGGTCGCTTTTGACATATATATGTTAAATATTAATATTTCTGCTCCACTGCATATAATGGTTGGTAACCAGTAACCGCACAAGTAGAGAACAGGGACGAACTACACCTTTAAAGGTCCCATCGATACAGTGATCCTAGACTTAGACTTTTAATATTTTGTGTATTTATAATTTTTAGACTTTGTTCATATACTTATTTGATACTATTCATAGTAATGATAAATTGTTATCTTATTTATCTTTCCGTTACAAAATGTATTGTTGCTTTGACAGTTTTTATGGATGTATCCATGTTTAAAGCTTGTTTTCATTGTATTTCACATTTCTAAATAAATATAGGCATAGATATATAATCATAGCTTTGAGCAATTTATATACGGTTTATGATAATTACCTTACAATAAGACAAGAATAAATATAGTGAGAATAAAAGATTTTAAATCCGTACCTGGCTTAAGCCTCCAGGGTCACTCATTTTAAAACGTTACCTACATGAATCGTTATGCTTCATTGAAGCTGCTCTAGATGTTTAGATGCATTTTATGTATTATTCGTTACATACGAATGAATGTCAAGGTATTATGAAACACGCTATTTTTAGACACCTTTTGACCATTATTTTTTGGGATTTTATTTACACTTTCGAGCATAATTTCTATAATACGTTACGAATGAGATACCACGATAAAAGATTATATACGCAATATTTTTTTGTAATTAAATCGCTCAGTTGTTTAGAACTTTATATTTATTTTATCAACTAACTTACAAAACTATCTTAAACCCGAAGATTGACCGTAATGCATAAATTGAACTCAATTCTCAGTCCATATATAGAGAAAAAAATCTAACAGGATATGCCCGGAAAAACTATTACATTACATTAGCAGCGAAGAATTCTCAAAATCGTAGCACTTACTATATTTTAAAATTCAGGTCACGTTACGTACGAATTTTACCTGAAATGCGGTTCTAGTAATTTTATTTAAGTGATGGAGGCGATGCGACGTCGTTCGGATACTCGTCTCGCCCAATCCAATTTGACTCACCGCTTCAGGCTGATGAAAAATTTTCCTTAGAAATTTTGACGTTGATACCCATCGCCACTGTA
>JAOSYY010000002.1:7352970-7371985 GCA_025727935.1 Hebomoia glaucippe
TATATATAGTACTATGCGGAAAATAATATTATTACCGAGAAAGTTTTAGAAATGGCAAATCTTTTGATGACCAGAATTTACAGTGGAAGGTTAGCCATGTGAACGGGAAGTGGGAAATCATCATTAATTAATTTAATGATTATTCTATCTATTATTAAATTCAATTTTTTTACTATAGAAAGCTTTTCTATTGGCAAGATTACAGCTTTAGAAAGATAATTTGGAGTTGTGGTCTTGATTCTTCGTTGAATTCATTCCCATTGATTTAACATAAAAAATGTCTTAAAAAACTGACTAGTCAACTAAAATTGTCCACTATTTAAGTCTATTAATAGCATAACTTGTTGAATTTAAGTTCATCAACTTTACAGATAACATAAAATTATATTATTGTATCGGTCGTTTAATCCTAACAATGTCTAATTATTTATTATTAGTGTTAGAGTTCAGTAAACTAATTTACATTGTATGCTGTTATTGGCTTTGTATTGTTTAGTATATTTTGATAACAAGGGAACTGCTTCCGAGCCGTTAATTTCTCAAACAATAGCCGCTATGATAAATTGACAATAATAGAATATTATCTTAAACGACGATCCGGTTCAGACATTCCTGAAACAATAAAGACTAACACTAACCGTTGTCCGAAACCGAACAGGCAGTACTAATAAATAAACCTCTTATCGACTTGTACAGCCCTGTATTTCTACTATAAAATAAAGTTACTAAACACGAATTGAATGTATGAAATGATCAGTATTTAATAAAATTTACTTTTTACACATCAAACTTAATTTGCTAGAGTTACGTTATTCTTGTCTCTAAATTAAGGCTATGCAGCTTTTCAAATGTCATCAACAATACCCTATAGGGGTTCGTACTGAGAAGCTTTCACGACGTCGTGAAATCAGAATACGTTATTCAATTTTAGCTTCAAACAGAATGGAGGGTGGGTATCCAAAATACAAAGACGGTGTCCACGCCATTAGTCTCCATTGATCGTTCCGTAGGATGAAATATGTGGGGTTCACTTGTATTGCTAATAGCTAGTCGCGTCGAACTAACCTACTTTTCTACAATTTGTAACGCTTATGTAAGTGTATCGGTTCAAAGATTCAAAATTTATATTTTAAACATAGAAAATTACTTACTTAGATCGCTGAGTTAATTTTAAATCAATATATATTTAACCTCGTTTTATAAATCTAATTCAAGTCTCTATGTACATTCTATTCGCATGCTGACAACCCTGAGAAATAAAAGCAACAGCCCTGTGTATTGTTAAAATAATGGTCGGGAAACAATAGAGGTAATTTGAAATCCCCAAACATCACATTTAGTTAATTCGAGGGCTCCCACAGACAGTACGATCATAAATCACCAGGAGTGACGTCACGAATACTCAATGGAAGGGTGTAAATGGCATTGTGCCAATAAAAAATATTTATTATGTGAAACTACTTGATATTATACATAAATATTTTTGTCTTTATTTATTTATCATAATTTTTAATATTCACAATATTTCATTATAGATACGTCGAATGAGAGTTAAAACAATACAAAGATTTACTACGTTGTCCAATAAACACAACAAAACTATTATGTTGACATGTAGGGCTACAAATCAAAATATGCTGTGAATGCAAGCTCTCATATTTCAAGCCTCTTTACAGACGACCGACAATCCAACAATGCATCCCAATCGATGCAATCCCGTCAATGGGTGCATACTCTAATCACTACCACAGAAACCAATGAAACGAACAATGTGCCGGCCCATCAGACTGTCTCTTTATATTCTTTAATGTCTGTGTATATCTATCGTAAAAAGGCTTAAAAATATATGCTAAAATAGCTATACGAACGGTCTTTTTATAATCATAATAATTTTGTATACACTGCATATATACAAGAATATGCAAAATATATACACAATTATATAATACGACCTCATGTACAAATAAAAAATTTCTAGACCATGCAATATACAGAAGAATTGTGCATATTTTACTATTAAAATGAATTCTAATGTTTTATAATTTACTGAGGCTTCCAAAATAAAGTAAAAAATAAGTATAACCGTATGTTTAATAACAAATAATTGTCTTGCACAAAACCAAGAGAATAAAGTGGGTGTATTTAACACTAACTAAGCAAGGCTAACTAGTATAGTATGTTTTATAACGATTCGTAAAAAGTCAGTTATATCTGTTCTCTATAGAAAAAAATTGAATTGACAAATGTAAAGTTACTGGGAATTATTTAAACATTTTATTTAATATGGACAGCAATTTAAGTCCTATTCTTATCTAAATGTAAATGTATAAGGTTGTGTAATGTAAATTGTATAAGGTTAAAAAAAACTTTAGTAAATATTTTTATGGAAGCCAACGCAACAGTAAATTAAAAATCACTGAATGCATAACTTGAAATGCAATGCAACAAAAATGTTTATAAACGATTGAATAAGAGCGGCCGCCATGTTTTATTCGGTTTGAACCATAGTATTCCGCTTTCCGATACTGAATAATGTCTTTTGAACCCGCTTCGCTATGAACTCTCGGCTATTTCCCGTTTACGATTTATTTGCAATGCATCTAGCGTCGGGCTTTACCCCAAATATCCTCTTTGTACACTTGCTTTCCACTCCACTACTAATGAAATAAATTTAAGTATCGAACTAAAATACATTTACTTTATAAACAAATATTTTCTAATTAACGTAGTTATTAAATTGTTACGAGTAAATTAATCATGTATTCTTTCGCGAACTGTAATTTTATAACAATACGTTTATCGTCCAAGAGTTCGTAACCACAAAGGCGATTGCTTTTCATAATGGCTTAGATACAAATTGCGTATAGCCAAATGTAAACGGCATAAACTATATAATGAATACATTTGCCGGTACTAATGCAGGATTTTGATTTCTATCCGCAGATACCTAGAGTCTATTTGAGCTAGAATAGAAATGTAATGTACTCGGGTCGGTTGTAGCGAGGTCACAAAACTAAATATCAACCGGATTTATACCAGTGCTGCATATTGAACGTTATCAAACACAGCCAGTGGTTTTATACGATTGCACTCTAATGCTATTCAAATTCCATGAATTTTATCGATGGAACACAAAAATTAAAGCTTTTGCAAAAGCTTAATTGTGAATATACTCAATATTTACTCTACCCATGACCATTGTTCAATTTTATTTATCATGCTCTGTAATTTCTAGTACAAAAGATTTATTATAATGACAAAAAGTTTCCCTCTTTTGTAGCCTCATTTTTGTATCAGATATCTCTTTAGTTATAAAGTGAAAAGCCATTAAACTATTTTTTTTTCACAGTCACGTAGCAAACATAATAAGGTTCAAAGTTCTGAATCGCTTTCAACAATATTGTACGATGCATGGTTCCATCGTTGACCCGTCATTACCGTTCTGAGCGATGACAATTTACATAATGACCCTAGAGAGAATGGCGAAGGAAGACATCACGAGCCCACCGACATTTTTCTTACTTTTACGATAATGACTTTTCTCAAAAAATCTGTGAAATTTTTACTTAAGTCAGTTCGAGTCATACTATAAAACTATTTATGCTTGACTAGTCGTTTTTGGTAATTTCAACGTTATCCAAATATTCGATGTTACCCAACTTATTGGTATACTCCTATCACATCAGTAATTCCTACCGAATGTATGTCACATGTTCAATGGTATTGTTAAAGAACTACTTACTTAGATAACACCTCGAAAGTGTTTAATGCTCTTTTGTTCTTACGCAATATCAATTTGCCGGCTGAATAATACAAAAAGTAAAGTATGTTACGTATCTTACACACATACATATCGCCATTTTGCAATTCAAACTTATTTCAATATCATAAATGTTAACATTTTCGAAAGGTATTAGAAAAACTAAGTAATTATCTCCAGTTTTTACTTAACTTGTTGTTATGCTAATTACTTTACCGTTCTATTTTATCAAGTTGACTCAGTATAATTGCTTTTTAAATTTTAATCTAAAACAAACCTTCCAACATAGAGGTTTTAGAAAAAATAAAAAATACAAAAATTTCTAAAAATAATTTAAACGCTAATATATTTAAGTTAAATACACATATTAAAATCAATTAAACTTCTTATATGTATTTAGATCATTTTACGATGTTTTAAATATATATTTTTCATAAAATTGCTTATACGTAATTTAGTGTCGCCGTAACACAGACTGCATAGAGGTTTTAGTTTTTTCGCAATTAAATTCCACAGATAATAGAACTTCATTAATAACAGATATATACAGGATAATTTTACTGTAGATAATATTTTAGTATTCGTATAAATGTCCCTGCTGAAGCGTTTTTATACAAATTTAAATATCGCATGTTACGGTGAAAAAACACGGAACACACGAATACAAAATACAGAATGTATATCAAATGTATGCGTGCGGCACACTATTATCGAGCGAGACATTTCGTATTATGCAATGGTCATTCAAAATAATGCGACAGGCTTGGTAATGGACATAGGAGGACGGGACCGATGCTTATACGAGTGGTTTGTCATTGTGCGTCAACTTACTTTTCGACATGCACGACGGGTTATGGACACAGATTACCACATGCCTTTCTTATTTATCATTATTTATAGTCATTAATATAGTTGATATATATGTAGATATATATTGCTTACTATCCAGTCCGAAAACGGAGTTTTAAGAAATTTTATTTCAAGTATTTAAAACTTTCCCACAACTATGTACGTATAAAAATAACGGTGATTTTGAGTAACCTCTATTAAGAATTGACATTACAGACATAGTTCTGTATCGATTCTTGTCATCATATACTTCACGAGTAAGTGACATTTTTTAACATTGCATTTAGAAATGCTTTGAATGAAGTATAGAAATTTCAATAATTATATAGTATATTTCGTAGGCTTTTCTACTGTCCTCATTAACATACTGACGACCTTAGAAGCGGTTTGAGTTAACGATATAATAATTAATTCCATTAATCGCCTCCCTTAGTCCCAGTTAACACATCGTGTTGTTGTCATAAGTTTAATGTACCAACAGGGAAATAACTCTCGCGTCCAATTAATACAGAATGTGTCAATAATAAATAAAGTTTTAGTTTACATGAAAGATTATACTTTTAAACTAAGAAATCGTTTAATCTCCAAAGTTAGAATAAATAATGTCAATATATGAGTAAAAATAGCTTTAGACGTAATTTTTATTTCAATTTTTAAATCAATTTAAATATTATAAGTTTTTCTTTAAGATTCATAAGCTAACATAATAATAGTTTTGAATGAACATCAACATTCAGAACCTAAAATTATTTAAAATGAGCTAAATTTCATTAATATGTAGGTGTTGAGTTTTATCGATGTCTAGAATATATATTATGAGATCATGTTGACATATTCGTCCGACTTCAGCACAAATGTAATATGATAATTATATTAAACGACACGGCTCATGAAAATTTTCGTGAATCTAAACTATGCCCAAAGAAACGAAAGTGGTTTTTTAAAGTAGATTATAAAACCTCAAACTGATAGCCATAACATCGAATGTAGTTCGTTGCTTATCTGTCATTCAAGTATTATGTCGACCACTTTCACCACGAGCTCGACTACTAAATAATAATTAGCAACGACATTAGCTTATCTATACAAAACTATTAACGGTTTTTTACATACTCTGTTTAACATCTGGTCATTTGTAAAAGTAAACGTAAAGATAACGATTTATTTGGAATGATAAGACTAGAATAGTTTAGTTATTTTTAACCACCGACGGAAAAGAGTGGTGGTAATGTCTTTGCTGGTGTCCGTCTATGGCATCGTAGCTTTTAATTGAATAAGCCGATTTTGATGTGAATTTCTTAATTAAAGCTGACACGATCAAGAGAGTTTTTAACTATACTTTATGAAGATACGTTCAAACGTTAGTTGAGCTGTAGGCGTAAAAAAAAATAGTATTCGTTCGTTTATGTAAGGTCCATTTTTTGTCTCTACCATATTGTATAATATATATTTCATATTTATCAAAATAACGTCTTCGTGTAGAATGTTTTCATTTAAAACAGTAACTTATACCGCGGGAAATGAATTATAATAGTAGTCTTTGTTTTCCATTTTTATGTCACGAAAGAAAGTTAAATAAATATTATGTAGTTTATGACTCAATTTTTATGTCGGTTAACAATAGCATTAAGATTTATACAAAAAGTTTATTTAAAGAAAATTTATCACTGTTCACCAAGAGAACAACTAAATTATTCCCGACAAGAACTTAATTACAACTTTAGCTTTAAATGTAAAATAGATCTTAATATTTGGAGTAAGAGACAATACGCTTACAAATTGGAATGCAATTGCGCCAAGGATTGGCGAACTCGTCCTAATTGGCCATTCGGTTCCATCCAGTCACGAATCTGGTGAAATCCAGATACAACATCCCGTGCGCACAGATACATAATACATTACGACAGCCGCTTTTCGCAAGTTTTAAAATTTATCTACAACACCACAGACTCTGAAATAAATAAATAAATAAAGTTTTATTTCTATAACATTTATGTAATTTCGACATCAACATATCTAAACGCTCTATTTAGTGGATAAACTAATTTATTCATACAGAATATTTAGTCTAAAATGATTAAAGGCAGTATAAATATAATGCAATCTACATATTGAAATAGGAAAAATACTTCCTACTTCTTTGTACTTTGAATTCGTTTTATCATCATTTGATATTATTAATTTATGTAATGATTAATATCATATTACATTTGTGTTCTATATTCCAAGACGTCTAAAGGTGAAACATGTATAAAGAAAGAAACTTTCAACTAGATTTAAATTCATTATAGAGTAATTCTTTATTACGCGTACTAAGATACGACTCAATATAGATAGGTATAAAAAATATAATATAAAGTGCCATACATCGATTATCATCCTTATGTATAAACTACTGAGAATGCGAAACAGGTACATTCATTGTAATATGACTATTATCAATAGTAATGTGATCAATGTTTTGATTTCGAATCATAGCAGTCCGAACTTTAATGTTTATAAACATTCATTCTCACCGGAAGAGCATATCGACGACAATTATTACGTCAAATCAATCCACTTTTAGTTATAAATTTAAAGTATAGAAGATTTTCTGGTAGCTTTGGCGTTAGTCCCGTGCCATTAGGATGTTGGCGTGTTGCCAGAGCGTACGAGGTGCGCGTAAGCTTAACATTCAAGGAAGTGGTGAGTCCGGGAATAGAACAGTAGGGAATGAAGAACGAATCTTAATAAATAAAGTATATGACAGTTAAATTCAAACGGATTGATTTTATACACGTTTAATTTACACGCAAAAAACAGATATTTTACTTAGCCTCTTTTCTTCACAGACTTTAATAGGAGTGATCAGTCTTTTACGGTCTGCGAATTATATAGAGTCTTCCAGCCTCGATAAATGTTTACTTGAATGGTCATAAAAACATTGCTATCGTATTAAAATAATGGTATTATTGGGCTACTTGACCTGGTATATGAAAAGAATAACTCAAAAATGAAAGTAAAAAAGATCAAGAAAATGGCTCTTTGTTATTCTATAATACTCTCTAAACATTCGCTTTCTTTAAATCGCTAAATGGCATATTTTGAATATTATCACTAATTTTATAAATGTACACGTATGTGTAAAATTTCGCAAACCAACGGTATTGACCGACTAAACTTTTGGAGGACATCACTGTTTACAGTGCACGATGGCGAAAATCGCTGACAACAGGTGAATATTAAAACGCTTCTATACAGTCCGTACATATCACTGACTATTGCAATACGATTATTCAACTTTACTTGATTAAATTTAAATTCGTTTTTCATCTATACTAGTACCTTTGCAATTTAAAATTATCAAAACACTGTATTGCTTTATTTTCAAAAGGATCGAATGGAGATAATTCTAAGCAATATTTTTTAATAGTCCCTTTAGGCGTATGATGTGTGCTTAAATTTTTTAATATTATTGTGTATACTAACATCTTTTTCTAAATGTCAGTTATTCAACTACATTTGTTAGATGAATTATTATCAAAAACCAAGTTATATTTGCAATTTTAAAAACGTTTCTGAGCAATATCTACTTTCTCTCATAATAATAATGCATCCTACCATCTGTAATTTACATGAAAGCCAACATCATACGGCCATTTACGCGGGCAACAGCCAATCTCAATGAAGATATATTCTGTCCGTGTGTTTGTCACTAAACTCCCCCTAAACGATTGGACTAATTTTCATGTAATGTTTTGGGCGTGTTTAAGGATGGTTTAAATTCACAATTTAGTCCAAAATTTTTATATTTAAGACGTTTGTTCAGGAGAACATCTGTTGGGTCCGCTGGTTGTCATATAATTCTACAAGATGCCGATGAAAAAAGCAAAACCTTTTCAATGGTTATTTTTGACGGGTGTTTAAAATAGTGCACTATATTAATGTTAACACCATATCTAATCACAGAAATATTTCATAATAAATATTAAAACGCATTCAAATCTTACGAAATACATTTTTATACAAAAACAATTCGATCCAAGCTTATATAAAGAGGTTGGTAATATGTTCTAATTGTTTTATGATGAAGAGTGGAGTTAAGAAATTACTGAGTACACGTGAGATATGAGGGCATCCAACTGAGTGTCGCTCGCTGACCTACACGGACCTCGCCACATCTGGGCCACTGAACAAGTACACTTCGTTTTCTTGATTGACATACGAAACGCAATCGCAGTCTATTGAACAGTGTTTTAAAGTTTTCACTTGCACATAAACAGGTTTACAACTTGCAAGACCTCTTTTTCACGCGGAACGTTAAGGGAGCTTTATCTTGTAGTGGCTTTATTTTTCAAAGTAATTGTTAATAAGCTATAGTTTAAATTGTTACTAACGCACAATATTAACTGTTATAAGTCAATTTACCAACTACTAATTGTATAGAAATGAAACTTAGCATATATTTGAAGTATGCATAATAATACTAAAATTAGGTAATTATTAACGGGCATAATTTGATGAAGTCAGAATTATAGAAATCAATAGAAAATGGTTTTGTACTTGAAACTATGTTTATTTACAAATAAACATAAGTTTAAGACAATATTCTACAAAAACAAGAATATTTTTATATTAAAACTAGCGGACAAGACGGCGAACAGACGTTGTCCTGTACACATGTCGTAAATACAAAAATTTCATGAAAATCGATCGAGTCATTTAGTGGTAGTTGAGTGGAAAACACGCGTACAAAAGAAATATATGTTGATGATGATGAATTATATTCATTTATTTATATGTTAAGATTATCGAATTTTTGAACTTTATTTTTTGGAAAATTTATCAAATTTCAGAATTTTAGATAGAAAAAGATTTGACGCATTTAGGTATACTAAGTTCAGTTTACTCGTAAATAAATGTTTTATCATCTGTAATTACGATTGACGATGTACTCCAACATTCATTAAGATTATATTTAAGTTGGGAGCTTAACCATGCTCACAGCTAAATCGAGTTTCAATATATGGGATATAGTGCAATAATCATCGAATCTAAGTGGAATTATTATTTAGGGCAATTATCATCCACTCTGGTTCGAAGCTGATACGTTGTTTTAATAATAGGATTTGAATTGGATAAGATTAAATTAGAATACGATCACTTAATTAATTAATTGATTACCAGCGCCGATTAATTTCCTGAAGGCTACGCCTAGCCAGCTTTCGCGTTGCGACTAGACCTTTTTTGTGAAGGACACTAAGCGATTCGGAAAAGTCGTCGTAGCGAAAGAATCCTAGGAAAACGCGCTTGTGAGATTCTAGACAACGAGATGGTACGGACGGAATTTCAAATTTTATTTCAATGACCGATGGTGCAAATCAGCGGCCGGCATTATTCTAGACATCTCTTCGAAACATCTACAAGGTAACACATACTAATTATATTGAATTTTTTAATTTGTAAGACTTATTTAAGACCAGATTGACCATAAACACGTTCATTTTTTTATAACTAGCTTCAGCCAGCGGCTTCGGTCGCGTTCATTTCGATTCTGTCGTCCACTTCTAACTGTCGATCATAGTATTTTTGGATAAGTTTCATCCCATATCTCCTGTTGATATTTTATAGATATATATATATATATCCCTAATTTTTAGAACACATAATATAACCTTCACCGATAATTGACCTATACAACACTGAAACAATTTCTCAAATCAGATCAGCGGTTCCTCAGATTAGCGCGTTTAAACAAACAAACAAACCCTTCGGATTTATAATATTAGTATAGATTAACATCTACGTATATATTATGAAATGACAATTGCAGTATAACTTTCTGCATATTTAAAATAATCTGTGGTAAACGTAGCAATCGTTGAGAAATGTAACCTAAATGTAAGACAGAGTGCAAGGTCAAAACGAGAAGTTTTAGGTATAATGAGTGCCGTATTTTACATATTTATAGTCTCATGTTGCATATCTAAGACAACAGTTTGCATAATTAATGATACTATATGGATAAAATTGTATAAATTAACAGCCGCAGTAAAAGGTAAAATTTAATTTCTATCACAATGTAACTAAAATTTAAACTAAATAGAAATAATTAAAGCAATAATTTACGAAGGAATATAATTAACATAATATACGTAATAATTAAATAATACATTTATATAATATTAAAAATGTTTTCTATAATAATAAAAATATTTAAATTATCTTGTAAAATTTTTAAAGTCATTAGGTTCGACATTTTTAAAATTCACTTTGTAGGTAAAGAATTCATTTTCTTTATACACCAAGACATAAATTCGTTCTAGATAACAACCTGCTTACTTTCCACCACATGGTAGTAAACCAGTTCTGAGACGACTGCATCATGCGCTATCAATAAACCTGTTTAATTATATTCAATGAAGGCATTTGTATTGTATTAACTGTTTTCCGTGATTGAAGCGAAGAAAAAATCTTAAAAGATAAATAAGTACTAAAATAATATAAAAATAAAATTATTAAGTAGCTCCCGGGGTAATATTTGTAAAAGCCTGAAATATTCATAAATTATACGAATGTAATCACGTAAAGTTTCAGTAAAAAAATCCACATCAAAATCAGTCCATTCGTTTAAAAGCTACGATCGTACCGATGCACACGACAGATACGATGAACTAAAAGCCTATTATTTAAAATGGTCTATTTAGGAAGAAACATAAATAAATTATAATTTCAAGACTTAATCTAAGAAAATATGTGTATTTAAATAAGAATAAATTAAAGGAACACCCATTTAAATAAATAAACCACTAATATACTTTAATTGTGTAAATAATTTTATTTGAAAGACTTTTCATTATTTAAATTTATTAAGAAACATCATTTAGGTGGCCTTGCCTCATAAATATATTAGACAATGGGCAAACAAGGCCAAAATAACTGGTTACCATTACTCACTTACAGCAACCTAACATTACTTGAATAGCCTGATAAAAAACGAAACATTGAAAGTAACCGGCTATTGTAAAAAGAGACTACACTGATTTTATAGTCAAAGTTTCTTTTATTGAAGAATTAATTATAACAAAATATTAATTAGTGATGCAAATACATTTCTACGGAAAAAAACAATATAGAAACATTAAAAACACATTGTAATTCTTTATCTGTAATGCACACGGTTACGAATCGTATGCGAAACATATTGCCTACAAGCCTACGTTACGAAATTAATGAATTGCAAAATTAACAAACGATGTAAGATCAAATGAAGTATGAAGAAAACGAATGAGGTTATGCCATAAATAAAATAATGAAAATTAAAATAGTGCATGATTTTGAGATAATATCGTCGAAAATATTGTAAAGCTGCTAAAGATTTCAACGGGCGATACAGTATTGCACGCGGAGCTACGCTCCGTTTAAGATACATTATTTATGTTTTATTCGTACGTTTAACAAAGTCACTTTTAAAATATGACTTCGAAACCCACAAGCCATACACGACATTGCCTTTCTCCAAATACACATGTTAATGTTAACGTTTAAACCGTAGTTTAATGTTGTAGATGTTCTTCTAACCCTATTGTTAGTTTCATGTGATCGTCTTAAGACAATGGTTAATATATCCCATAAGAGTAATGCGGAAATATCTCTGATCCCGTAGCAATAGAATTGTGGAATCGACTGCATTAATGCACACTTCACAAATATTTTCTGCGCTAAGTATGTAGAGTGTAAAGATTTACTTGAGTAGATTTATAAAACATTTTAAATTATAAGATGAATTATTCGTTTAACTGCAACATATTTTAATTGAAATGTCAATCGATATAGTTTCAATTTACAGTATAATGGAACCGTTTAATATCAACCAAAACTTTCACATTAGAAATATATAACATAGTCAATATTTAGCCATGAGGGGCATATATTATGCACTTTGGCGATCGTAATGAACATACCTGAGTGGAACTGGTTGAAAAGGGAAACGGTGTACTGGGGGATGCGGTGCAACTATCGGAGCTGGTACCGGCGGCACGGGTACAGGCACGGGCACGGGAACCGGCACTTGGTGCACGGGCGGCAGCGTGCTGTACGGGGGTGGCGGTAGGCTCTCGAGCTCCGGGGCCCGTGGAGCCCGGCCACGGCGGGCGCGCCGCCTCCGCGGCTCCTCAGTCTGACACTCGGCACTCACGACATTCCTCTCGCTTTCCGTTTGCACCGCACTGTTCACATTCACCGGCGACACCTGCACTATGTTCACATGGCTGGGCTCACCGGGCACGCGCACTGACACAGAGTCGGATTTTCGCAACGGAGCGGGCGCCGGTACGGGCAGCCGCATCTCGGGGAGAATTGACGACGACGCGCGCGCATGACGACCGCCGTTCGGCGACTGGAGCGCCTCGTCCCCCGCGATAAACCACACGGTGGTAGGGCTGCCAACATATAAAAGCTTCTTATTTCTTTAGATTACATTTCATTTCATCTCTACTATACTAGAAAGTTTCGAAAAGTATCTATAATATAGTCTTATATTATAACTTATACATGTATGATTAAATATGTTTGGTTCAAAAAATACTTACAAACTATACAACAGCAACTTTAATACACGAGAGTAGAATTATCGTCAATGAAATATATCTCATAATATATAAAACATCTCTTATTAGGCTAGAATTATAACTGTAACCATATGTTGATAGAATAAAATAAAAATAAAAGATGAGCGGTATCTTGTCATACCTCTGACAGCCCTGTATTGTGGACAGCGCGCCATCAGTCCGTGATCGCGCGAGAGGCGGTGAACGACAGTCGTAGGGCTGCCACAGCAGAGAGGAAAGCGCCTCGGCGGCAGACAGCGGCGCGCTCATCTCGCCATGGCAGCCGCCACCCACCCGCCACAGCCTCTACCTGCTTCCATACAAAAATTCAAACATAAAACAACAAAACCCAAGTATAACAGCGCAAGAATGTCGCTTTATTTGGTATAGCGGATATTCCCCATAAGCGCTGTTTCCTTTTAAATACGATCGACATGTATTGAAAAATATGTAATAAATATTAGTCACACTTATGTTGCATACATTTTTGGTTATCGTCATTTAAGTCTTAGTTTCAATAGCCGTAACAAATTCGTAACTCGAAATATCTGATATATTATAAACTATGCACTATCGCAAATGTAGATAGTATAAATTCAAATAAACCGACTGAACAATAGATTAAGCAAAGTTACACTGTTTGTATGCAGTTTGTTGAAACTCCGAAAACAGATTACTGTTCTGTAACGTAATTGGCTGCGGTTAACTAATGGTAGAAGTTAGAATACATCAATGTCCGTTATTCAACTTAGTCCGGTTACCTAATGACTTCGATGTCTACAGACAAAAAGTCGATCTAAATCAACAAGTATTGTTGACCACATAGACAACGTAATAATTTATACACGATCGCAGTTTCACAATTATACATACCTATTCAGAATATTCAAATATATTAATCTTAAGAAATTAAATCAAAATATGTAACATCAAATAGTCCAGTACACATGTCAATCTTTTACAACGTACATATAAATAAAATGTATATGTTAGTAATATTAAAATAATAGTTCTTATCATTGCATATTAAATAATACTTATATGTTACTAATAAAAGAAGCACAATTTATAATTTTTTTTCTGTTCCGGCCAATCATCGAAACGGCTAGACCGATATGGATGAGACTTTGTAAGAAAGGGTAAGTTTAAGTGGTCATCGTCATGACTATTAATATACAAAATTAACGGGGATGATGCCGTGAGGCACCGCTAGTACGTTACATATATATATAATATAGTAACAAATATATATTACTCGTCACTTCTTATCAAGTTGTTCTCCTGATTACGACACGTGAATACGCATGTCACTCTCAGTAAAACTCGGCTTTTGAGCCATTATTCGATTCGATGCTTTCTTTCATTATCTGATTCTCGACTTCACTTGACCTATTGCTCACATTTTTTGTGCTATCATCTTTTATGAAAGGTAGATTCGTGGGTAAATTTTTTCTATATTTTATTACTTAAGGAGACCGTTTTAAAATGTTTTGGTAACTTATTTTTCTTTTTTGTTAACGAAACATATAAAATTTTAAATGTTCTGCAGGTTTTAAAGCCTTAAGGAATCACCGAAAATGTAAGAACGAGATAGTGTTTCGAGTCTTATAACTTTCTTAATACTGAGTCTAAGCTGGTGGCTATTTACAAAACCATAAGCCGGGCAGTTCTTAAATCCTTTTTGTGCAAACACTCAGAAGAATAAAGGTTTACTCTCCTGAAACTTATTATAATGGAAAGAGCGACTTATGTTAAAAAATGGTTTACTGGAAAGATAAATCTTGTGTAAAATTTGCCTGTATTTTCCCAAAATATTTTACATATTCAAATTCAAAGCTTAGTGAAAAGTAGTTTCTGATAACTATAGTGTACTTATAATACACTGCCGCTTACTGATATATTTATGTATTAAAATGTTAAAAATAGCTTAACTTCGAAAAAATAATATGCCTATTTATTTAAATATTAAATTATGCAAATTTATTTGAAATCGACTTTCAACGATATTGTATACAATTTTTATGTTAAAATGATAAATGTTCCATCTAAATACCATAAACATACTTCCGGCGCAGATTTTCTTGTTTTAATTTGTTAAATTTAACTTTCTTAACATTACTGAGTAACTTATTATATCGATATTATCCTGGAAAAATAACATGGTAATCTATTATTATTTACGTTAATTCTTACTAATATTATAAACGCGAAACTTTGATTATAGTTGGTTGGTACTCTTTCGACCGTAAGCTACTGTACGGATTTTATGAATCTATATAAATATATCTGACACAGGAGAATAACACATACGCCAAGACTTATAAATATATTGTGACGGGTGAAACCGTGAAGCACCGCTACTATATGCTACTATACCTTATGATAACAATACTGCTTACGTATAAATAATGCTTCTTAAGTTACTGCACATATACATATAACTATTTCCTAGTCATATGTATTCATTCTTTTGTTTTACAATTATCGGCAAAAAGGTTGAGGCAGATAATGCAAAAGCTATATGAATTATTAAATGACTAGCTGCCAACCTATTATTTTTTAAATTCACTTGGGTATTTCTAGGCTACGGTCAAAGCGCTTATTGTTGCACTTCAGATCCTTTCCAGCTATAAAGGGTAAAGGTATTTTGATATACCTCCCTCACATTTAATTTTAGTAAACGGCAGAATTTATGTGAATTACACATTTATAGGAATTATGGAATTCAAATTCGAATTTGTTTAGTGTTAAATGAGTTGCACATGTACAACATAAAAGACATTTAACTTACACTAATTAAGTTATAAACTCGAGAAAAGATCTTCTTCAATCCAGGCAGGTAATACTCCTAGGAGTAATAAACGTTATTATAGCTAAAGTCAACTTTCTATCTCATTTATTTTCAGTGACTTGGGAGTTATTAGTTTGTTATTATAATAATTATTATGTAAACATAGTCATAATAAGTCGGAGATCAGCTATGGGACACTTTGATCCGCGGTGAAACCTCTCGAAACACTTTCACCAAGGCCGCGTTGGCGCCTGATACCCCCCGCCCCTCTGTAATCATGTTACAAACACTGTTATATCATGGACTATATTGCGGTAGGCTGTTCTCATAACTTTCCTTTTAATATCCTATTACGTCGAATATATTTCTTACTTTATGTAATTATTATCCTGTAAGCAATTTATTGCATATAAATTATTTCTGTGCCATAAAAATCCTCCAAAAGTACATTTACAATAATACAATAAAGCTGAAGTTTGTTTGTTGGTTTAATTGATCGTGCTGGGATAATTTCTAGTGTCAAGGATTACTGGTTAGAATTATTCTTCGATAAATAGGAGCAGAGTATCCATAGGAAACGTTGCAAAAATAGGGAAAATTTATTCTTTTTGATTACTTCCGTTTCGTAAACGATTTATGCAAAAATTGTATATGATGGGATAGTTTCTCGTAAAAAGATCTAAAAAAAGGTTCGGGATAATATATATTTACCTTTTAAAATTGGCTTTCTAAGTGGTTAGGAGATTATGCGACGCAATGAACAAAATAACTATTAAAACGTTTGTAGAATATTGAATTGAATCAAAATAGGTATATGAGATACGCAGTTGATGCCTGCGCTCTTTAATATACCTGAATAGTGATGAAGAAGGCATTCGCTAACTAAGGGTGTATTTCTTGTACGAGGTTCATTACACCTAACAATATAAAAATTGAACAACTTTTTACAAATTATTAACTTTGGCAAAGGTACATCTTCCGATTAAATTATGTAGTCGAAAGGTAAACTGATTTAAATATCTTTTAGAGCCTTAAGCTTTAAAATTTAGAAAATATGAATTTTGATTAGATTTTGCAGGAACACCTGTCTATTTCACGCTTTCTATGAAGGTCGCCGGCTGTGACCGAGAGTTCAACGCTTCTATCTTGTTTCCTTGTATACAGCTGCGGAGCTAATGCTATGTCGTTTTTTATAAGTTATTGAAAACGATTTAGAATTTTTTATTAAAAAACATTTTTAATTATGATGTCGAGATTTATCTCGAATGCTTCGAACTGAAATTTGTGTATTTTTCTAGTAGTCATATAAAAAAAATGTATTTTTGATTATTTTGGGAGAGCGAAAACGACTCACCATCCTTTACACAACAATAGCGAGGCGCCGGAACTTGAAACAAAAATGAAAGTGGATTTGGCTGTTATTTTATAAACTCGACAATCTTGTTTCTTTGGATGCGTACTTATTAGCATAATAATGCTGGGCCAGTGCCGTCCTCGACCTATCACCCACGTCATTGTGTCGAAATCATAACAAAAATCTTTTCTCCGGATAAAAGTAGCATTAATTTATATAAGAACAGCAATTTTGACGGATCCGTTGGTCAAGACTCTACCGATTGAACTCAATTATCGCATGTTCACTCCCGCTTGGCCTAACACTTTAAACATAAATTTTTGATTCCTATAAATATGTTAATAATATGAGTATGTCTAGTAAACTATAAAGAAGTAAGAGGAGTTTTCAAAAAAAAATATAATCACACATCTGTTCTTTAATGGGAAGGCTTCACCTCACCTCGACCTTAGTCTATGATTTCCGAATAATTGTCATGAAAATAAATAGATCATGTCGCTCAAATATCGGTCACCTATAATCAAGAAAACTTTTGCTCGACTGTCATTAATTTATATAGGAAAATGTCTACTTTATCATTGACTAAGTCGCGATATCATGAAACACTTTTAGATAATTATATTAGCGAAAAATATCATTTTGCAAAGAGTAAAAAGATATCAAATCGTCAATATTAGAATAAAAACTATTTGATACGAAATATCCTTTAACATAAATGAGGATAACATATATCTTTCAATTATGAAATTCCAAAACTGCAACTTCGTACTGCAGAAGAACCAACTGCACCAATCATGACGTCATTTAAGTTATTTTGTAAAAACATTTCGTTACATTTATTATATTAACGTCTTAACATTCTAAAAGTAAATTTGATGATATAAATGACCAAATTGACATTGCAAACGGAACACTTTGTAATATATCTTGTTTAAACAATAAAACCTTTAGACTCATTAGCTCTGACAGAAATGGGACAAGAGTTCCGGATCCAATAAGCAAGTTATATGGAAAGACATATGTATGTACATATATTAACTCGTTTCTTTAAAGAAGGTGTTCTTACATAAGGCTTTAAAATGTATATACAAGCCAAAACACTTACAAATGCAATAAAGTGAAGATTTTAAATACGTTAAGAATGAGTTCAAGGTTTTTTAAAAATCGATATTCAAGTATCGTTTGAAAAACACTCAATTCGATAAGGATCTAATATATCCATTAATTCACTTGTCAGCGCAGTGACTTTAAATTTTATCATGCTGTGTGCGCTTCGTGGATTTTTCACTTTTATAAAAAAAAATTCATAAACGCCATACCCCACTTATTTATAATATTAATATCTGTCAAAACATAAAATACAGTGCTCTACAATATGATTTAATTAATTATGTTCATTATCCTGTATCAC
Source organism: Hebomoia glaucippe (assembly GCA_025727935.1). NCBI lineage: Eukaryota > Metazoa > Arthropoda > Insecta > Lepidoptera > Pieridae > Hebomoia > Hebomoia glaucippe. Next base: position 7,371,724 of record JAOSYY010000002.1, read on the forward strand.
TAATTAATGCGCCAATCTATAGAATTAATACGTGGAACATGAACAAACATATTTATTTTCCTTTTGATTCTTTAAAGTCGACAATAACAAGCCAATGGATTAATTTTGCGACGAATTTATTGACAATAATTAAAATTAATAATGGAAAGTTTAAACACATTATTAATCAATACGTGATATGTCTAGTGTAGGGATACACATCCCGGTCTAATTCTGTGAAATGATTATTATAGTTTTTATGACTTGCGACGGCTGCGTCCGT
>JAOSYY010000002.1:7386826-7410130 GCA_025727935.1 Hebomoia glaucippe
TATTTCCTTTATAATTACTTAACTTATTATATGATAGAATCATCTATCGACATTCTGTAAGAGGCACGAAGCGTGACTAATGTGGAGCAAACCAAGATTACTTTGACGCCTTGAAACCACCACATTGCTTTCAAGATATTAATCGTCTCCTTTTAAACATGTTCGGGACGCGACAGAGAATTAAATTAAACCCTCAGCACATACACCGCGTACTTTTTGTTAAAAGTAATATTCTTTTATGTTTTTGTTGTACTGGATTAAATAAGAAATAATCAATGATTTACTCAACATTTTTAAGGTTGTAAATGTCTAGATTTATAAATAAAACTAGCTGTGCCCTATTGCTGTAGCTGTGTTACTATTATTAAAATTAATAATTAATACAACTAAATAAAATTGCTAATAAAGAAACCTCCTACTCCTTATCTGGCAGTTAAAGTTCCGGCAAAATTGGTGTAGCCATTTCGGAGGTTACACAAACAAAAAAACAGACGGCAATCTTACTTTGTATATGTACCTTATAAACAACCATATGCAGTAAGTAAAAAGCAGTTATTTTAATATTACAAACATTCACTCCAAGTTTATTTATCTATATAGATTGGTTTGATGAATCGAAATATTGAACAAAGATTGTACGACGGCATTACTCCAAGTATTCGGATCTCAAATATTTAGATTTTCATATACTAATATAACGGTTTTTCAAGAAGAGGAAACGCCTGTTAAAAGCGCGAAATTAAATATGGATACGAAATAATACTCTGACATTCATATTCGGTAATTCGTTGACGCTTATTTATAAAGGAAGTTGTATAAAGAATGGTGTAGAAAGTATATGAAGTATCGGTCTAGCGGTCTGGATTTTATATTGGTGACATATACCAGAAACGCCTTAGATCCGCAACGAAACTGCTAACATCGATATTGACATAACAGAAACTTCGACTTAATTACACCACACGTGAGAACCAGAGCCTGTGATACTTTTAACAACTTAGTAATTAATTTTCTATACATTTCTCTACAACCATGATAAATTTATACGCTTAATTTAACAGTCATGTTCTGGACAGAGATTAACGTTATTCATTTTCCGTCCCTTTTCGTTATCAGATTCGATGAAAACAACGTTATTTTTAAGAAAATTTAATTTTGTTCGAAATTCTGAAGGATATACCTAATCATTAATTTTTATCTTTTTATGTGGCTCGTTGCAAATATTCGGAAATTCTTAGTCTTAATCGCTAATACATTGCTTTTATCTACGCAAGCTCCGTTCCCAAAAAAATTATATTCCTCCGTAAATATTTTAATATATTACGTTATATGACGTAACTATTTCCAAAAACATATCTTAAACTGAATTTCTAATACTTTCTGAAACATGATTTCAAAAATAAGGTCTTAATGCATTTGTATTTTTACCTCATTCATTTACTTTTTGAGGTTTTGCCGACTAGAGGATCCCCTAATCATTAAGTGTGCTTGTTAGTTCCGATTTTCCTTTTGTATAGCCCCTGAGGGGCCGGCCTGTGCGCCCGTAAGAAATAAATGGCCTGCACCTAACATAACACTAGCGAATAGACTCAAAGATAATATAAAATATATATTATGTATCAGTGCGTATAAAAAAAAACTCTTAAAACTACAATAGTCTTAAACGTCATATTTTGAATAAATGTATCTTAAAAGAATTTTTAATAAAAGAGTTATGAAAATTAAATTTTTCTAGTATATATCAATGCTAATTAAAATGTATTAATATATTAATGTAATATTATATTTTAATTTGTAGGCAGTAGTAAAATATTTTTATGTCTATATACTAAACTAAAATTTTTATGTCTATACCTAGTTAACCATACGTTGATTTGTACAAATGTGTTCATAAGGTAAATAAAAACAAATCAACTTTTGCCCTTTCCCATATTTCGCGTAGTAAATAATTTATAACACGCTGTAATACAAGCCATCAGACTGAAAAGCTATAGCCGGCCATCTGTTTGAACTCTATCATAGGGAAAGTTCAGGAAAGTAATAAAGATACTCCATTTCGTTGTCCCCTTTTCATTTTCTTCAAATTACTCTAATAGAAGAAAAACTTTTCACGAAACTATCTCGCAAATTCGGTTGACGGATTTTATCACTATGTATATTACACGTAAATACTAAGAAGTTTTTTTTGTATACGGCTTATTATCTTAATCCGGCTATTGAGATGTATAATTATTTTAATATAATTATCTAGTTTCCAAGCCTCTATGAAAATATATCAACATAGCCTATAAAATGTAACTTTACAAATATAATATTATTTAATATAAAAAACTCTCGTGTCACAATTTTCGTTCCCATACTCCTCCGAAACGACTCGACCGATTTTCGTGAAATTTTATAAGCATATTCAGTAGATCTGAGAATCGGACAACATCTATGTTAAGGGTGGTCCACCCCTAATTTTTTTTTATGATACAGCGTATAAAAATACATATAACCCTATATATATTATTTGTGGCAAATCGATGTTTGCTGGGTCAGCTAGTGTACTATATAAAACACTTTTGACACCTGAATATAATAATCATTACTCTCGATACGCTACATTTCAATATGCTACATATTGAAGAGGTATGTAGAATGCACCATTCAGCGTGTGCAAATTAAAAGTCCTTGTATTTCCGCTCAGCTAACGTGGCACAATACGCTCGTAGCAGGTGATGAAAATTCCTGTAATATGTATTCAGCTACAACTTGTGCTCTATTTATTTTATCGAGGACTTTGATAACACGTTACTCTCCTGAACAAGTCTTTTAGATTCAAGTGATATACACATTTATTAACTATTCCTGCTTGCAATTCTGATTCTCAAATCAAAAACCAGAGGCAGCCACATAATAAAAAATAGCTTATAATTATCATATTAATAATTTTAGATAAAATCCTGATGCCAAAGCCATCTTTAAGTAATAAACTCGGTGCGGGCTCACTCTAAATGCTTTCGAATTACAGGCTCGCTAATGGGCAAACTTAATATTCTCGGAGGGATCAAACCCCCTCGATGACTGTGCTTTCATGCTCCCTTTTTATGTTTTCGCCACAAATTGTTTCTATTTAAATTCACTGCACCTCTTCAAAACATCTAAATTATTGAAAGCAGGGCTACTGTTGTAATAAACGTCTAGACATTTGAATCAAAGAAGTAAAGCCGCTCTGATAACAAATTATTATATTCTGAATGCAAATGTGTACCATAAATATCGTAATATGAGATCAGTTTGACAATAAACGTGATACTGGGTCGGAAACATTAATAAAACTGCAGCAATCAAACAAAGCTGTACTAATCCAGATCACTACAACCTTCCGCTAGCACACGCCGTCAAACGAGAAACTATTTCAATTGCATTCCTCTTGTTTTTTCACGAAGAGTATCCTTCTCTTTCAATCTCTATTTTTCATTATTTCTTTTTTCGAACCAATTGTTGTTTTGCAAGTGGATATTGATAGAGGATATGGCAATGCTATGCTTTGACTATGCAGCGCGAGAGGCTCTCAGTTCAAATTTCGACACAAAGTGCTTAAAATTATTCTGTGACAATTTCAAGCGCTTTTTGACTTTAAAATCATTTTGATCATAAGCACTTGCCAACCAAAGTTACATTAATTACGCTCTAAAAAGTTTTGTGTACTTAGAATTCGTCAGTCATTTTTAAAATGAAATATTTTCAAAAACGTTTTATTCGTTTGTTTTTAGGAACGAAATGTTTATTAACAAAAAGTAAGTCAGAAAATGAAAAAATGAATCGACGTTTATTACATTACAAATAATTACCATGACTGTTAATTTCAAAAGCACACGAGGATTTCAGACTGTAATGTTAATACGACTCAATTTATCTCAAATTTCAGCAAGATCGACAAATTTTGAATTAAAATGTAAATGTTATTGGGTAGCGCGTCCTCTCTAATTGCGTTCTGCGTCTTTCTTGAACGAACTCGTCCTGTTTAAGGACAGCTTACTTTTACATACTATACTTATATCTTGCTAGATAATAGGGATTTTATATCTATACTTCCATAAAAATGGACTTTTGTAGTAGAAAATTGACAATAAAAATAAAGAGGCCTATTAAATCGTTAGTTGCGAATTTCAGTGTAAGAATTGGACGAGTCAGAAAAGACCGATCATTTCACCGTCTCTAATGTAAAATTTTAAGTAAAAATAAATACTGAAGTGCAGTTGCTGTGTAGCCCACTTTAGTGTTGATATATGGATAGGACTATTCAATTAAAATAACGTTTATTAACAATTTTACAAAAGTAGTTTAGACATTAATACAATGTTATTTTTAACTAGATACTATACGTATTAGACATGTAAATGTTTTTAAGATCAGTTAATAAAAGATAAAAAATAATGTCTTCATAATTTGCTTGCCAAAACTTTTGGAAATTAAGATTTTAATTAAATACGGAAGGGAAAGGTATAAAGAAAATTACGAATTATGCTAACTCGTTTATGTAAATGTAATTCCATTTGACTTAAACAAAAAAGATATAAATTCTTGTTTTTATTTAAATTATTTTTATTTTCTCTAATCTTAATTTATATATTTTAATGTACTTTGGTCCTATCTTGGTCCAATACACTTCTTGAGATTTGGATATTCCCTTCATTAAATTCGAGTGTAACTAAAATGGATATTATTAAAATTATAATTATGACAAAGATGTAGTAACATTAATTACAATAAATTTTAACCAATGAATCAAAATCCTATAATTAAATTAATATATTTCTCGAGAAGTATAGCTAGTCCAGTCGTTAATTTTACATATCAATAGTAATAATAATAAATAATAATTTAAGAGGACCTAACGACCATGTTTCATTACGGTTGGGATTCTCGGCATTAAGCAGTGCTATAGTAAACGTATCACGTAATAGCAATACACCTGAAGTAACTGCATTCACACACAAATTCCAATTAGTTTTAAGCTCTCATATTGACATTTAAGAGCGCAGTTCTACGTAACTTCGAACATTCCACTTCCTCCTATATCATAATTAGTTGCTACGGCGCAACCCAGGTAAGTTTCGTGCTAATGAGAGCCGACCAGCGGAAATTTGCAAACTTGCAGGCATTCCAGTCGTCTCGGCGTCTTTTACAGTTAGTACCGGTGAAAATTCACTGTCAACTCGAGCGAGATTATCCGGTGAATCTCCTTAATTACGTACTGCTATATTTCGTGGAATACGAGATTAAATAAAATTTAGACACTAATTCACTGTTCTTAATTTTTAATTTTATTCACATTAATCACAATCAAGTATTAATGGGTTTAAGTAATTTGTATGATTTTGAACACAAAACATAAACTTGACAGACTAGCATGACATATAGATTTAATTAAGATTAGGCTTGACAAAGCATATTACTATTTGGCGACGGAGCAATAGATCGCATCCAAAATAATATCCAGACTATAAGATACCTAATGCTATCATCAGCTAATGCCCTTAACGAGTCTTTTAATTATAATATTTATATTATATGTAAATGATGAACCAAATTGAATAAAAAATATATTTTTACACGCCAACACTTTCAGTATACCTTTGTTTAAGCTATCAGATGTTAAAACGTTCTTGAAAAGGTGCCCACGTTTACATATATGGATTCTTTGATGTGTATTTTTTTTGTATATGTAGATCACCGTCAAATACACATTTACTTAATTTGGTATAATACTGAAAAGTTACGGCACTTTAAAAAGTAAATAATAACTAAGTATTTTTAGTAGCTTATCATTTACTCAATTTTCATTTAAAACAATTATATAACCATTCGTCTAATTACTGTACTTTTCAGATAGTAATATTTAAAATTGAAATTATGTTTGCTTAATAGTAACCTTGCTATATATCTACTAAAAATTACAAAGTAATTAAAATAAATATGAAACTCGAAATATAATAATTATTCTAAAGTAGATTCAATAAATATACAATTATTATTAAGAACTAAAATAGTAAATACTTACTTTTCACACTCATTTCAATCTTCAATAAAACATAGTAAAATCCAATAATACATAAATTATCAACACTTTCCCTTGTATTATATTTACATTCAGGCAACTAGAGAAAAGTAGATAGTTCCTTAAACTAAACAATTACACATTCAACCGTGATACGGAAATTCGTTACCATAGCAACGGGTGCTTGTCGCACAAACGTGTAATCACGCCGCCGCGCGCGATCCCACTGACAGATTTTCCCCATATTTTCACGGAACACATGATTTTCTAAAACAGCCCCTGCCATAACTCGGTCGAGGGTGCAAAACCTTCACACAGTGACACAGGGGCAAATCATAATGGCAGTTCGTTAGCATAACCCCACGCGTAAGCACTCGCTCAAGTTAAGAATTTTGATAAATTTCCTGGATGCTGTTAGAAACATATATTGACGAAGTTAATTGAAAAAAATTTACTTTTCATATTCATCACTTCATATTTTTAAATAATTTGTTGTTTATTAACAGATTTTATTTTATTTTCTATAAACTTTTTGTTCTTTCAAATATTAAAAATGGTTAAGATCAAAATAAACTGCTTAATAAATGTGCATATATTTAACGATTTTCTAAATACGGATAAGTTTGAGCCTAGTTTTAAAACTTAAATCATTTTTTCTTTACATTATTATTGAACGTTCGATAGCCTTAGCTGAGCTGTAGTGTTGAAAGAACATAAACTCCATGACTTATTAATTTAGTAATGTGCGGATAGTAATTTGCGCCCATCAATGTGATACACGAAAGCAGGGTTGCATGCAGTGTCTTTAGTAGGGATTTAAAGAGCGTTTCCGGCTACTGACCCGGTTTAAATATAATGCCAAAATCTGGCTAAAGCATAAAATTGTAGATAAAGCAAATATATACACACCAATGTTTTATTTTAAATTAAGAAATATATTCCAATCACGATTAGGAAGGACCGTGGCTAAGTAAATTGTATACGTGCTTGGAGAGATGCCGAATGGAACGACAAAAGATGCATGCCATCAGATTTATAGTACAGATCTTATTCAGCGATGCCAAATAATAAAACTTATTACAGCATATTACTTAAGACAGACATATCCAAATATTTTAATTTAGGTTAAATAATATTTTACACGGGTTTATTGTTTCAATGCCTGTGAGAGTGATATATCTTCATTTATAAATATAGTAATTTAAGTTTTAAGGGGAACTGAGGGATATCTTAATTGCGACGGGGTAGAAAAAAAATCCAACGCCGATCGCTTAATAATCGGTTAGTATAAAATATCAGTGAAATAGACATAGAAATGTGTCCACTTAATTCTCCAAAGATGATAAATATGTTTATAAGACCTGATCAATATATGGGCACTAATTCGTTGAATAATTTTCATCGTAGCATAGCTACGCTTACAATGTATCGCTGCAAATATTGTCTACGAGTTTATTTATAACTACGCTTAGAGTTTTAAATGTATTTTAAGTATAGTTATCTCTTAATTTTCCTGGTGATCATTTTTCGAGCGTTAAAATTAATCGACAAACAAAATACTGACAAAAAATATTTTTATTTAGAAAATCTTTCTAAATTTAAAATCGATTTCTAGATTACAAAGTAGTGTAGATAGATTTATTTTCTTTTCTTTCCTTTTTCCTTTATTCTACTTAACTTTAGCAGCCCTGACTGCAATTACTTCTCTATTTTTATTATTATAGTATAGATAATATATATTAGAACATAATTCGTAATTTTTGTCTATAATAAAAATAATCTAACATTTACACCGACATTTTCTGATATAGAAAGAATTAAAATAAGAATTCCAACTAAGCAATACACAAAAGTCTTGATGTCAAAAAAATTTATGCCATTGAAAATTATACTACTACTTTAACTATATTAAAAATGTATTAAACAATATAAATAAAAACCCTTTTTTATGTTTTACATACAAAAACAGAATATGTTTTCCATTTAAGTTTTGTAGAAAGAGTATGAAAACTTGATAATGGGTTTTCCTTTTATAGAAGTTGGTTAAAAATAATTTATTTCAGATCGTATTACATTATCTTGCCCACGCTTAGAGTATTAAATTCTCAACTTAGTTAAGACTTAAGGACACTTTAGTATCTAATACCCAGCTTACCAGTTCGAAGTGAAGTAATCTAAGCCGAGTGTTATATTAATGAAGACCAAAATTTATCTCTAACATAGGGATAGAATAGCCATGGAATCTTAAAACATAAACAAGTCATAACGTAATCTTGCATCTATGATTAATTATAAATACAGGGAGGTTTTTAAAGTACGTAAGGATAAGATAAATTTATTTCCGGTTACAATAAGATGTAAAACATCTTGAATAATAATTGCTATTCTAAAACTTTTATACATATTAAAATGAAATTTATTCATTTTATTATTTATGACGTACTTTCGGTTACTTTACATTAGCAATGCTCATGGAAAGAAAACTTTTATAAGGAATTTAAGAAACAGAGTAAAATAAAGTTTTCCACTTTTCCCATTTTATTGGGACGAAAGCGCGACGCGGCCAAGACGTTCTTTATTGCGAGACATTTCATCAAGATTATTTTCTTTTCACGACGTGCTCGATGCCATCACTTAGATGGACGCTATCGATGTCAAGTATAACGACATTTTTTGTTTCGGTTCCCGCTTTATTCATTGTAAGCTTAAGGTTGAATAAATGAAGAAATAAAATGAATAATGCCTTAATAAAGCACTCGAAATAACTCGGCATTAATATCATATTTAAGAATACTATCATTAATTTATAATGCTTTGTTTGAGTGTAATATAAGGGCCTAGGACGAAAATATTAAAAACGCTACGGACCATGCCACGTCAAAAGCGGGAGAAACACAAATTTTGTATGCAAAATTAAATAATAAATAGCGTGTTTATTTTTCATTATGGTGTCTTTTACATACATTAAAAATAACCAATTAACAGTGAAAATGTACAATTTGGTACTCGCGACTTATTATTCCAGACAAAAGTCATCAGTACTCGGCCTTCTTAATATGGTTCAATAATCAGCAAACTATACTACTTTCATAGACAATAGAAACTTTAGACAAGTTAGAATGTATTGCTTACTCGATTTTGTCAACAGGAAAATGGCGGACCCCACTGTCACTTTCACATATTTATGACCACGACTCGACAAATTTTCACATCCTTTATTTTCAGCGTCAGACTAACCGAGCGTAAAGGTACATAAACTCTTTAAAGTAAACAAAAGTCGCTGAATGAACGCTTCGGAAACTTTACCTGTAAATGAAAAGTCAATTAATCATTCATTGCTGCCGAATGAAAGTCAATTGCTACGAAAAACGGTTCTGTACATTTTAATTACGCACTATGGTTATGTTTCAATAAAAATTAATTGTAATAATTTATTGGAAATTAAAAAAATCTTACGAAATCCTAGAAATGAATGACATGATTTTTCTAAGCACAAAACACCAGTAAAACTACTTATGTTTACAGCTATCAATTTCAAGAGCAGTTATAACACTCGTACTGCTTTATTACATTTTGCGAAAAAACTTATACTCATAATAAATACTATCTATTACAATATGTATCTCATACAATCCGTACTAAGATAGTTAAACAAAACAACAACAATGTTGTTTTCGCATTCCAAGAATCACAATTCATATGATACAATCTTTGTGAAACTAAGAAAAAATAAAACAAAGGAAGACAAGTGTTGTAGACCCGTAGCGAAGCTAATCGCCGGTTGACATTTTTAAAAAAGAAGAATAATGTAACAATTATATTTTCGATTACTATTGGTGACATATAAAAACTCTTTTCTGACTTATGTTTAAAAAAAATGTTATACAGTACCGGTGACATTTATGAATGATAAATCTTAAGTTGCGTTCAACTTGAAGTTTTTTATAGCATTGGCAACTTTCAATATAATTTTATTTCTATAATATCACATTCCTCCGCAAAATACGAAAACAATCCCACGGTCCAGTGGCTATTGATAATCTTCTCGGTGCGGTCCACTTACTAAATTGCCTACTGGATGCCTAACTGCCTTTACACTTAAACGCGTATTAATGCACCTGCTCTGCCAATAACCGAAAAATGTTTTACAAATTTTAATAACTAGATAAATGCAGGTTAGTACAAAACCATGTGCCGATCTTAACTCATATACGTATTATGATGACAAATACTTATTGAATAATGAACCGATTGAAAAAACACAATTACTTTATTTATAATCTGCATATAATCCTTAAATCCAAAAATTATCTTTTCCTTGGAATTACTAATAATCTAAATAAAATAATCTACAAGTGCGTTATTTTTATATGAATCCATTAAAAAGTACTTTATAATTTAAAAAAATGTTGCAATATGAAAGTTGTCAAAAATCAACGTAGTAATTTAATAAGTTCCAAATAATTGTGCAATTCATTTCGTAAAATTTTATACAGTTAGTAGCCAATTACAATTTAGCCGTTGAATTAGAACGGGCTTGCTTGCGGCAGATTTACATCGTCACAGATACCGGAAACTAATGACTGTACCAACGCTTGGATACTTTGTGCAATAAAACGGATTAAAATTATCTCAACAATATTTAACTAAAACTACTTTAGTACAATTTTATATTTTAGATAATACGATACGACAAATCTTTTACGTTACGAAGACTAGATAGTTACGAAATTTGATAAAAAGGCCGTGAAAACAGGAATTTCAATTAGGAGTTTCTGAATGCCCAAATTACAAAGAAATAAGTCGATAACGTATCAGAAAATAATTAATGATCCACCAAGTGAGAATCATGGTCGTCTATCACTGTCTGATATAAAAAAGATTCATATCTAGAAGTATAAACGTTAGAATTAGAAATAGTATAAATGTAAGTATATAATAATGTAGATTTAATAAGTCTTGTATTAAAAAAAACTATAAAACTGGTAACAAATTAATTAATGATATTATTCTTTAAATAGCTTTCGCCCGCTGTTTCACTCGTATTTATGTCGATTTTTTCCGCGACTTATAGTCGTTTACCACATTAGTTTTGGATAAATATAGATAATAGAAGTCTAAGAGAAATTATCATTATTGTACATTTGAATGAAATAGACTACGTCGTGCTGAGATACACTTAAACTACTTATGAAAGTCGCGATAAAAACGTTGAGTTCTTTCGGAGATTAGCATGTAAGAACACACTTTTTATTTTCTATTGCTCTTTTCTGATTGTCAACGGCCAACTTTGCATAAATTCATTGAATGTACCAATACTAGATATCGAGCGATCTAGATTCCTATACTTTATCTAATACTAAACTAAGTAAACACTTCGACACAAGATGAATACCACTGACCATACAAACTTCACCAAGTTCACCGAAGCGTACTTTGAAATACGAACAAAAGTAGAACAAAGCGGTAACGGGAAAACAATAAAATTTACGGATCGCTAATGTACATTATAGGGTTAAGTGCACACAAAGTCATAAATCAGGAAAAATAACCCAGCAAATTATTACTGGTATATTCATGCGATAAGGATTTTATAACACAATTTTACAATCGTGGTTTTATATTAGTTACTAGCTTCTGCCAGCGGCTTCGCTCACGTTCATTTCGACTTTTACACCTTGGGTTACATTATTGGAGTTTTAGTGAGGATCTTTTTTTTTTAATAATATAGCCTATAGTCTTCCTCGATAAATGTACTATCCAACACTGAAAGAGTTGTTTAAATCGGACCAGTGGTTTCTGACATTAGCAAGTTCAACAAACAAATATCTCTTCACCTTTATTAGTATAGATAATAAGTCTAGCAACTTTACTCTGCTTGTATCGATACTAGTTTCGTAAAAAAATGGTTATAAATACCTATTATTAAAATTAAAATAGACTTTATGTACTAAACAAAAACTATCAATCAGTTGACATTTCACAAACAAATCATACATACAATTTTATGTTGCTAACATGCCAGTGATTTTATTGACAATATAATAGATATTAAATTGGTTAATTATCAAGTTCCTAATTAAAGTACTTTATTTTATTAGTAATTGAAACTAAAATCGTTATTTTGAATGTACCGTATCCGATAACTAATTAAAACAAACTTTGAAATACAATGAATGTTTTCCGTTTGCTTTTTAAACATAAACTTTTCTCATTTCCAGTTTAAAACGCAACACAAGCAATTCGAAAGTATAGGTATGCCTACTTTTTCAACGATACCAAAGGCATTCTTCCTAACTTAGTACAAACCATATTATTTTTATATTATTAATATGTGGTACTTTGGTAATTATAAATCTCAAACGTAAGGGTCGGATTATGTAAACCGCATTGATTCTATATTTAAACTTTTCCCACCGAATGTTATGTTCTAAAAACTATATTCACCACTATACTCCATTTAGCTGATGCAATTCGACGCCAACGGTTTAATACTTGATTGCACACGCTCTAGCGGTCACTTTTAACTGAAAATTTACTTCATACAAAGCGATTTCATGCTTTTTGTTTCTGTAGTTATTTAAAACGAAAGTAGTAAGGCCTTAATTCCGGGAAAATTAATCATTGAAGATGTTTGAAACGCTTTCGAATTATTTAAAGTATAATTTTGATTTAAATACATAATATGAAAAGATTTAAATTGGTAAGTTTAAATCGCATTTGGAGTTAGTAAGTTCAAGAGTTTCGTTTTCTATTTAACTTGAAACATGATCTAGTTTTCACCATACAACTTTCCCTTTCAGAACATAACAAAAGGCTCTAAAACAAAAAAGTCATAGTCTTTGTAAAGACGTCATAACACTGTATTATTACTTTGAATATTATGTAACTGTACTTTGTTCGTTGCTATCTCACAGTTTTGTTAGCAATTAAATTAACATATATTATTACCAGACACCAATTAAAATTTACGATTACTTCACCTATATATAGATTGATAAAAAGTTACGGTTAATTATTAGAAATAATTATTTAAGCACAGAAATACAATAAGTTACACCATTTTATCTGTCTACATGTTTCAGATAATATTAAAAAAAAGAAAATCTTTGAAACCACTGGACTTATAATGACGGGAATTTTAGGTAAAAAGAAAACACATAAACTAATTCTTTAACATCTTTATTAACTGTAAAGAAGCGTATATGCATGGTATTTGGGAACTTCTCCCGAAAACGAAGACGGTTGATAGTACTAATGACACCTTTGATGAAGGGACGGAAAATAATTGATCTTGACTAAAAAAGACATATTTTTAACACTTTTTATTAGCATTATTTACGCTCCATCTTGTATGTACAGCTAAATGTAACGATAGTTTCATAAAAAATACATTACTTTACTAAAAAAAGAACCAGCAATGAAGCATGATAACGAAAACAGGATCGAATTTTATTCCGTCCCTTCATCAAAGGTCATTAATACTGTCTTCGTTTTCGGGAGCAGTCCCCAAATATCCTGTATAAAATATACGTTGGTCATAGTACTAATAATTAATTAATCTTACCCAAGTAGGTACTATAGGAGAATAACCATAATTAAATCAATATTAATATTATCTTTACCAATTTGCAAACCTCAATATAAAAAAAAAATAACAAATAACAAAAATTAACGTAAATTTGACTCACAGTCACACAAGAACTAATGTGAATTGCTACAGATATACTAGCATAAGTCTATAAACAAAGTCAAAAAAATATTCTTCCTATTTGTCCCATTAAATTTTTTACATATGTAGATCTCTCAAACACATTTTATAGGCATTACACAATAAGAGTTGTCGTAAATGGAATATAAATTGATAGCTGCGTACGTGTGATTGGGTTGATGCAGGCTACAAAGGACCAATTACGAAGGGTGGCACAGACTACAAGGTCAATTGACAATGCTTCGTTGGCTCCTATAGGATTTGATGTAATGCTTTATAAGAAGAATATTTATTACAATCACTCATACATATACATATAAAATAATATTAAAGCTTCTTTTGAAAACTATGTCAAATACAACATAATGTGTTAAGTATTTGTCATTTGACAACAGACATGAATAAATAAAAGAAAACATTGAATATTTTGCGGTTGCTGACAGCTGCCACTTGTCCCTCATATCAATTTTATAAGAATGTCCGAACAGTGAAAAATGTTAATGCACTTTAATGTTCATTATATTGTTTCTCGTACAATTATCAATTCTTAAAATACAATTCATAAACAAAGGTACGCTTCATGATCATTTCATGGGTTTCTCTGCAAACTCCATTGTCCATTGTACACAAAGAATGCAACCACTTCTTCAAAATGATCATTAAAATGAACTTTATAACCATCATTGTTTTATATAATCATTTAGCAATCTTGTTTAATAATACATTAAAAATTACTAATCTAGGTAAAATTCCAAATTAAACTCTTGTTCACGATGATTACGACAGTCGCTATGAAGAAATGTTACTAAATCTCGAATTTAACGAGGCGTACACGAGTTAGTAGTAAAATTAGCAAAAAGGAACACTTCTTGGTTTAGTTGGTAATACTAAAGTGATGTATAACATTAAATAAAAAATAAATTCAAAAGAAATCTAATTCCGTAATCGGAAACAGATTTTATAATTAAACATTTTTATAGGACAGAACAACAACCATTTTCATGACTTAAAAAATATACTTTCCATTTTCTACATTCATTATATGTATAGATATACTTAATAAAATACTTAATAAAAATATATTTAATTACATAATAATTAAGTAGGGACTTCAAGCGTAAGATATTTATCTCATACTTAGCGTATATCTACAACAGCCATATTTGGAAGACATATCGAAGGCAGAAAACCTAAAATTATTGAAAGATTTTGTTAAAGTCGTCAAATAAGGGATAAAACTTCGTTACTTTCAAAGTTAAGGAATCAATCATGCTATTACTCGTATGATATACATCCGATATTAGATGTCCTCTTAGACACTGACCTTACCTCTGCTGTTAATCAACAAAGGGGCCACCGGCCAGGTCACTTGATCTGTTAACTGTCTAATGACCAATTACGCCAGTTAACTCCCGGCTACAATTAAACGCTTGCGTTTTTTAATTAACTTCCTTAATATATCACGTCTCACATGACATAAAATGTTATTCTCCCGGTGCTTATTTCTGGAGTTCCAATTTGCTTATAATCATTAACTTAATCCAAAAAAGTTGTGCTATCATTAAATAAATACTTTAGAAAACGGAATGTTAAACAAGTAAAGGGTAATACCTTTTGTGCTGTATAATTAACACGTTTTAATTAGCTTGCTATGTATTTATCTATTTAACAGAAACATAGAACGTGATTTTTACCCCTTTCAAAACGAAAGATTGATTTGAAAGCAAACTTATCAAGGACCGATGATAATGCCATAATTTTTGTTAACCACACTATTGTTAATTTAAATCATATCTTAGTTTTTTCTAAACAAATTCTAGAGATAATTTATTCAATTAAAAAATTACCTGTGTATAAGAGGTCCAATAATATTAAATCCAGCTGCCTATTTAGTTATTGTTCATAACTTCTCGATAAGGAACACCTATTGTATGCTTAGCAAACTTCTAAGAAGGTAATCTATATCCCCGCAGGTAAACTGAAAGGTAGTTTTGCATGGAGCACCTCCTTAATACCTACTTAATTATTTTTAGTAGTACATCTTCTAAGAACGTGCGAATTATTCAAATGCACTAAAGCTTCTTATTAAACTTTCAACGATGTTTGCGTTTTGTACTCACCTCTTCTGTGATTTCATAGTTTTCAGACAAATTAAAGATGTATAAGGTTGACTATGGTGGCCAATTTTCAATAGGAATAATTGTACGATATTATAATTAGATTAATTATATGCTCGCTCCAAGATTGTCAGCATTTAATACTTGTAGCTTTACTCGAACCGAATTTATACGTGTTCCAACGAACAGGAACTAGTGCTTTATGATGGCATAAAAAGGCTACTATAGAAATGGAAACTAGCGCGACCGTCATAGAAACGTGCTTTAATCAGCAACACATAAGATGAGGAACTCAAACGAAGCAAACCAGTCCCTAAGTACTTACTCTGTTCCACCGATAACCTAAGCTGTTACTACTTACTACCAGTCACGCGCCAGACACTGATGAAACGGTCGTGGCCGCCTCTCGCCGACTTGCGTATGCGCATCATTTTGTGTTTGAACATTACAAGGGTACAAATTAAGAATATTTAAGAAAATTGTGTTCAGTGATCAGTGATTTTTGTTAAATATGTGAATATTTTTGTGCTTCATCATATCTTGGATTGCGTTTATGGATTTAAAGTAAGTTCTAAACTTTGATATTTATTAATGCATTGTAACGCATAGGTATGGTTTAGTTGCTTTAGTAAAATCAATAAAAACGCATTTATTAAAATTTATAAATTACTTTGAAAATAAAATGTATTGTGGGTATGTACTATGATTGTATAACTGTTTTTTTTATTCAAATCTATAACAATTTTTACCTTATAATACACATTATAAGTATTCGAATATATACAGTATTCGAAATATATTAAGTTTTAAATGCCCTTATCTCATACAATATTAATAAATAAATTATTCAATTCGAGTCATATTTATATTAAAATCTCAATAAGAATGCTTTTTAATATTTTCAATTCACAATATTCTTGGTTTTGGAGAAATATGGAAACTTGAAAACAGTGAATCTTGAGTCAGGAATTTATTATGCACCTGGACTAAAGTCCCAACACCACATAGCGATAGCAAAACAAAGCTTTTTAGACAATCTTTCGCTTAATATGCTAATAATGTCGACAATGAGATTTCTCAATGCATAATAATTCCGAACACATAACAACTTACCTACACCATTATTGCAACATTTCCTGGTACTTTTATATACACGTTTGCAGAATTTTTTATTTTACATTACACATCTTTAATATTATTATTAACTTTATAACGAATTTGCTATGTACTGTTTTATGTAACCTACACAATGTTATGAAATGAATTTCAAAATGACTTGATGATATCATGTTACATTAAGTTTCCTATTCATTATACAGTATATTCAATTTGACGCTCTACTTTTTAATAACGCAACTCGGAACTTGCTCATTAAAGATGTAACAAATAGCAATGTTTTTCTGTCTCAAAAGTTTTACTCAAATCGCTGTAAGATCAAAAGATGATATTGATCATGGCCATCTTGTTTTATACAATAAAATCAGTCCAACGTCAATAAATACGACAGTTTAACGAATATTTTCTCAAGAGTATTGTTAGTAACTACAAAATGAAAAGTTACGTTAAATCCATGTACGCGTACGCCAAACAACGTAAAAACTTCGGTAGACAACCATTGTTCCAAGACGTACCTGCTCACTTATTAGATTCCATTAACCCTAATATCGAGGAACAGAAACAATATGCACTTCGCAATCCTGTACAGCGAGAAGTTCAAGCGACTATGCCGCAATCTGAGCACGATACAAACACAAAACAATTGGTAATGCACGAGCAAGGTATAAATCATACTGAAGGTGGTTGGCCCCGTGATGTCCATTTGTACAATGAAGAACATCTAGCCCGGCACCGGCGGCGAGTACAACATGATGATGGCTATGTGAATGCCGTATTAAACCTAAAACCACAACTAGAGCATTGTATTGATCAAAACAATGCAATCGATATGTACCAAACATACTTCGCTAATATGCAGCTACAACCACCAGTCGAGACTTACAATCTTCAAATTGCAAATGTATTTACAGACCCATATCAACGGCCAATATCATGCATTGTATGGACGAATGAAAATAAATCTAAACTTGTTGCATCGTACAGTAATCAAGATTACATCCCAAAAAAAGGCTTGGGGATTGCAACGGTTTCTTACGTATGGGATGTTAATAAGCAAACAAAACCAATATATGAATTTTATCCCGATTGCAGTTGCTGGAGATTAGCATGTTCGCCTAATAATCCAGATGTATTGATAGCTGGCCTTGAAAATGGCACAGTTAACATTTATGACATCCGAAACGGTCAAAATGCTGTATCCAAAAGTTCTGTTTATAATTCTCATCGTGGTCCAATTAGCGGCTTACTTTACTCACACTCACGGACTAATTGCGAATTTTTTTCTGGTTCGCCGGATGGTCAATGCCTGTGGTGGGATACACGGAATCTCTCCAAACCAATGGATCAACTTTTTATGGCAATACGACAAGGGGTGAATGTAAAACCAAGTTTTTCTAACAGTGAAGGTATTAGTTGCCTCGAATATGATCGTGGATTACCAACAAAATTTTTGACTGGAACTGAATCTGGATTAGTAGTAAACGCCAATAGAATGGGAAGAAGTCACTCAGAAATTCTAACATCCTTTTGGGAAGCTCATGCAGGACCCGTGAGAGCAGTGCATCGCAGTCCTTGTACACTCCGTATGTTTATAACCTGTGGAGATTGGAACGTCCATATTTGGAGTGAAGAGGTTCACACGGCACCAATTATAGTGACACGCCCATATCGGTATCAAGTAACAGATGTTGTCTGGGCTCCTCTAAGATATTCTAGTTATATGGCAATTTGTGATGGTGGAATATTTCACTACTGGGATATACTTAGAAAATGTCGAGAGCCTGTTGCAACATTACAATTATCTAAACATGGTCTCACCCGCCTAACTCCACATCCGGAAGGAGCATCAATTGCAGTCGGTGATAACCATGGCTCATTGTACGTTCTTCATCTTTCTGAGAATATGATTATGCCGGGTAGTCAAGACAAGCAATTAGTTCATCAAATATATGATCGGGAGACGAGGCGGGAACATATAATAGATAATCGAGTGAAAGAAATTCGACTTAAACATCGCATAGAAGGTATTGATGCCCACGTAGATATGGAAAGTAGTCTAGATAATGAAGACGTTCTTAAAACAGCTGAAGATGAATATTTCAAAATAGTGAACGATGAATTAACTAGAATCGACGGATTATGCTCTATAAGGAGTCTTAGTGAATAACAATTTACTGATTATTAGTTAAATAAAATTTTTCATTACCTTATTTATAACTTTATTTCTTAATAATTACGTACCCTTTTTTTAAGTTACCAACTGACCATTTCTTTTAGCGAAGATCAATTTATTCGCAATTTAACATGTGTCTAACCAAGTGGTTAACAAGAAACCCGCATGTAACCCGGAATATATCCGGTTAAGGGGTACCATAGCCGACGATTTCTCTTGAAATACAAAAACTTAACACGTGCACAAAGTAAACAATAGCATTGTTGTCATCAAAGAATCGAGGGAAATAAAACCTACATTACCAAGGTTGACGTTCAAATGAAACGCTTTTACCTAGAATCACGTCGTGTCATTTACCGTTGTTACCTATTGTGACCTACGAATACGCAAACGGTTTGAGCACTAAGCAAAGAAACACAATATTCTTTCAAATTTCTACTATGCCGTACTATAGGTACGGAATACGTAAAACAAATGAGAAAAAAAGTATCAAGTTCAATGGCCGTGAAATACGCCGCTTAAGCACAAAACGCACTACAAATAGGCTGGCTGATTAAAAGTGTACAAAGCGCAGTAAAATGTTTTTGTGGTACAAACTACACCGGTACGAGTTTGTGAACAAAAGTGCGTCAGCGGCAACTTTCACCGACGCGGACGTTAGACGTAGGCTAAGCACACGGACGTATTCTGCAGGCTCCTACACTAGAATAGCGTATAGCCTTGGTATAATATGAACTATGGAATGCTCACACACCTCATAACCTATCTATCACTAAGAATACGACGCTGTTAACGACATAAGATGCAAATATAATGTAAAATAGCAATGTAAAAATGAATCCTGATTTTAAAAGATTAAGCAATACACGCTATATGATCTACGAAATCGTAAGTAGGTTTAATACTCGAATCTAATTAGCAGACACATAATTATACAGATTGCATAATCATAATTATCGTATTACTGCAATTTACGTGTAATAACAAACAGTAATTTTGAAATCGAATCATTCTACAAAAAATACATTTTAAATCTAGTAAAATGTAACTACGAATGTTTTTTTGAGAAATAAAAGTGTTACAATTTAAATTTATAACAAATTGTTACAATTAATCGTTAACTACAAAAATCTGTTTAAAAAGGATTATTTATGTTATGAAAAATATAGTAGAACTTATTTAAGATTTCATGGTAGCCATTTTGTAATAAAATAAACACGTATATTTCATTCACTACATAATCATTAACATTTATGAATATTATATACATGTGATGAAGTGTGGTACCATGATTCACAAACTACCAATGATGCTTTGATCGTGATCTTTCCTTCTTATTCTTCTAAATAATACACACCATACAGACAAATATTTGTATGGGCGCTTTGTAAACATACCAATTAAGATTTTTTATAATTAGAAGATGAAGAATGCTATCCAATAATATTTTTATTATCTTCTTTAAAAAACAGAAATCGTGTGAAGTTGGGTCGAAACTCTAGTTTGTCAAATAACATCCAATAATAACATATTGAAATTTTACCGCGTTACAGATTTGTAATACATTATGGCATAAAATTAATATCTATAAGGCCTTGTTGTAAATGGATTCATGTTTTAAAATGTTCACCTTCACTATTCACAATTAATATACATTGTACAAGTAAATAACAAAACCAGAAGGCAAACATAATTCCAGTGAATCAGATGTTTTATTCACTGCACAGACTCAATTAAATAACATTTGAATGAACTATACGAAGCCGACTAGAGTTGATCGCAAAGATTAAAATACTTAAGTACAATTAAATTAATTCTTGTCAACGCAATCAATCTGGAATGCTGTGTTCGCTACTGGTTTCCTTAAGTAGGTTAATGTCTAACACGGACACTGAGACCTAGTTTTTAAGTCCATAAGAAAAATCTTTAACGTTTTAACATTTGAAATACAGTAATGGAATTAACCCTTTCTAACATTATTTAATTACCAGTCTGTTTACAGAAGAAATGTTTTTTTAGTATAAATAAGTATGCACAGAACTAAAATTAGGTGGCCATGTGTTCATTTATGGCCCCTTGCAATTAAACGGAGGGTTTTGCGAGGCGTTTCGGTCGTTAGCTTTTTCTTCGACATAATTGCCATAAGGTAGATTTTACAATAGCACTATATACTTATAGCATTTTATTGACATATTTTTTTACGATATGATGGCATGCGAGCATACAGTTTACCTATAGTAAGCGATTCCTGTCGCCCTTAGAGACGTCCAGGACCAATAGATTGAGGAGACACGTTGGCAACCTTAAGACCTTAGCCATATTACGTCGTTTGCCATTTTTAGTGATATGCTGGTGCCGACCTTATTTATTTTTATTTCGACTATTCGGAAATTCATAAACTGAAATCGAAGCGCACACAGCACTTCACGATTTTTGCATCTATGAACGTTGGTGACCCGGACGGAACTTATAATTTATTAGAGATTCCTCCCATCACATTAAATACTCGAAATATATTTTTAAGTAAACTTTCTTCATAATTTAAGCATGGCAATTGGTTTACTGCTTTTATATACGTACCCAAATAATTTATATCTCAAGCCGACTGAGACAATTCAAACGATTCTAATGTCATAATCGTGAATACCATAACCGTAATCGTTGTATTATATCACGAAAATGAACGTCACGTTATTGTTGAACAAAGAAAAGAATGTGGAACGGATACACGTTAAACATGGCCGGTAAATTTTCGCTTTAAACATTAATAATTATAATTTTGCCGACAGCTCCGTAATGAAACATTGTTACTTCACCTTGGTAGTAACAATGACAATACAACAAAATGTGTGGGCACGTAAAGAATCCGTTTAGCAGGTATCGAATGTTAATGTCAACTAATTTGTAAACCAGTCCTTACTGTTATTCCGCTGTCGTGTATCTGAGGTTTGAATTCTGACCCACTTCACGCCTGTATTGTTATGACGCGGACGTAATCCTCGCGAAACCCTCTAACCGCATTGCCACTGACGTTCCTCACCTTATAATTGAACATGGATTTGGAAGTTTATATCTTTTTACAACGTATCTAGGTTAAACCATTATAAAAAAACATATTTATTGTTTAAATACGAAAGTACTTTTTCACAATACATTAAATATATTATTAAAAAAGAGCCTGACGATGAAGTTTAGATTTACAAAATTATATATTTATTGTACTACAGTTACAGAAGATACTTTATATATTTTGGTATATAAAAGATGTTTTAGTTCCAGACCTGCAACTAATAACTATGATTTTTTTTCTAGGAACGACGCCATGAACATAATGCGATGAGCTGCGTGTTGGTGGCGCTGGCGCTCCTGGTAACAGCGGGCGCGGCGCACGCCCAGCTTCGGCCAGCCGACGCGCCACCAGCTCTCAACGACACACGTGAGTGAGTCCGCTATTTAAATCAAACCCAACGCACGCGTGGAAATAAAATTATTTTTTTATTTAATCAGAATTCACTCTCTTGTTCAATTCGAAACAAAACCCTCGTATTTGGCATCTAAATATTAATTGAGCATACTTTTTTAAACCCCGACGCAAAAGTATTATTATTATATGTTTGACTGTGCTAGCACGAAGTTCAGATTCTGAGACGAATTTTTGTAATTTCTTAATTATAACTTATGAAGATCTATTCAAATGTTCGTTAATTTGTCACCAGCAGTAATTTAAATATTTGTTATATCTGTTAAGGCTAAAAATTATTCGTGGCACGTAGGCTCATTAAGCCCCATTACAATTATGGTAATGGTATTAAAAAAACATAGCTATTTTGTATCCATAATTATACAAAACTTAAGTAAATCTAAAACCGTATAGTCTCTTAATCTAAATGACATCACACAAGTAAATAGTCCCCACAAGGCCAAATCCAAAATGGATTCATAATATTATTGTGTAACATTAAAAAAATAACATTACAATAAAATAAAATACTTGTAATATGATTTAAATATAATATGATTAGGTATTGATACAAGTGGTGACTATGGTCAAGGTACACCCATAAAAAGTATTGAAAGTTGCAGAAAACGTAAAGACGACGTACTGTTTATTAAGCTGAATAAACATTACTTTACTATTAAA
>JAOSYY010000002.1:7420793-7432487 GCA_025727935.1 Hebomoia glaucippe
TTTTGTAGAAGGTTATTTAAAATAATACTTTAAAAGTATTTTTAACCGCCTTCAAAAAAGGAGGAGGTTCTCAATTCGTTTGTATATTCTTTTAATGTCTCATATTAGTTGATGATCTATAAACAAACTTCGTGTTACAGAATGTACCAAAATAAACAACCTTTAAAAATAGACTTCAGAAAAAAATATCAACACTAATAATAGAAAAATAATAATCATAAACCATCCGTAGTTTATGAAAAGAAAAAAAGATCCGTCTTTTTTCTATATCCTGCTCTGTTTCCATCTTTTTTTAAAGTCGGTTTAAAATCATAAAAATGTAATCGTTAATTTGATTTAAAAAGATAACATCTCTGTTTTACAGTTAAGTGTACAATGTGGGAGCGTGGGTCGACGCTTCGTGCAGAACTATCCGCAGTAGACATCAGTTGGTACGTGGTGGCGAGAGCTGAACGTGCCATGGCGGCCGATGACTGTCTTTGGTCTGGCCTCGTCATGGCGGCTGTGGTCGCATTCAATTCACCCGTTATGAGGCTTATACAGGTACGAAAATAAAAATAACAAGCCTTTTTACCGCTGATCTCATTCATTCCAATACTAATTGGGAACCTGTTGTTAGTACTAACAAGTTTTATTCATACCTGTTAATTTTTAGGTATTAAAATAGTCTGAGAACATATGAAATTCTTATCGAATCAAAAACAGACAAAGTTTGGGTTGTGAAATCTAATTAAGCGATTTTCAGCTTTAATTTATAAATTTCCATATATTCAAAGTAAAAAATAATAGCCTAATAAAAGCCTTATTATTTTAGGTAGCAATAGAACAAGATTCAAGAACTGATGAAGAGTTGCAATCGTTGTCTCTTCTTAGTTACATACCGTCTGTTGTCGGCAATTACACCCAAGGATCTCCGTTCCACGTCTTTAATGGTGCTTTTGGTGAAAATCTCTGGTGAGTAACATCAGACTACGTATTGATATGTTACAATACATAATATACTTTAAACTATAAGAACGTCAGTATATTTGGGAAGAAGAAATACCCTCGGATAAAAGCTCTATAACGATATACTATTCTCATTTTAGTGTGTTAAATGGATTAATTTTTAGGTTTCTGTAACCCTTATTTAAATCATGCTTCAAGAAGTAAATTAAATTGATTTTTCCATTAGCAACATTTAGAAACTAAGCTTATAGTATATTTGTTATGTGTACATATAGATTTTCTAGCGTGTTTTCATACTACAGGGAAATGTCTACAAATATATTATCCAGTATTCTACGTTTCACGTTGAGCGGCCTAGTGTTCTTCCTTTTGGCGGTAGCAGAGCGCGCATACAAGCAACGCTTTCTCTACGCGAAATTGTTCTCACATCTTACTTCTGCAAGACGCGCTAGGAAATCCGAGTTGCCACACTTTCGGCTAAATACTGTAAGGAATATCAAGACTTGGCTCTCAACTCGCTCTTATTTACGGGTAAGCTTTGTCTACAGTTTTTATAAAACTCTATAAAATAAATACTAACAATTTGCTTCGCATTATTAAGAATATGATACGAAAAAAATTTAAATTTTTTAGTCATTTTCTTTGACTAAACAATATGACATTTATTTTTATACCTAACGTATCACGTTCAAACTTTGTCGTATTATTTCAGCGGCGCGGACCTCAACGATCAGTGGACGTGATCGTATCGGCCGCCTTCATGATTACCTTGACTCTGCTGGCGTGCGTCAGCGCCCAATTACTGAGGGTACCACAATTTCTCTCAAAGTCAAAAATATTATAATTAAATATGTATAAAATAAAGATCACTACAAGATAAAATTGATACCTATTTTTTGTTTAAAAATGGTTTCAGGACTCTGTTACTTTAGAACGCGGCTGGCTTTTGGAGGCGATGGTGTGGAGCGTTTGTCTCGGTGTTTATTTGCTGCGATTGCTCACCCTTGGTAGTAATGTGAACAGAAAGTATCGTGGCTGTCTTTCAGCCATCCTCACGGAACAGATTAACTTGCACCTTGCAATAGAACAACGCCCGGAGAGTAAGGAGCAACTCACCGTGGCCAATAACGTACTTAAATTAGCCGCTGATTTACTCAAGGTAATTAAAAAAAACTGAAATAAATTGTCACAGAAAATACAACAGTATATGTTGTTATATAAACTAGTTTTATGATATCTAAGGTTAGTCTGTGAAATTTTTATTTCTTTTTAAACTTCCTACACAACCTTTACTGGCATGGAAACTTATCTCTAGAGGGTTTAATAAAATATGGTTTTAAATTTAAAATCATTAGCGCCATGTCTCAACAAACATTTATCTTTTATAGGAACTGGACTCGCCTTTCAAAATATCTGGAATCTGCGCTAATCACTACTTATATACTATAACTAAGGTGGTAATTCTGTCAGCTCTGTCTGGCGTACTGTCCGAGATGTTAGGTTTCAAACTGAAGCTACACAAAATTAAAATCAAGTAAAAGGAGAAATAATGTAGAATTTTTCAAAAGTATGTCATATCAACTATCTCGAATATTATTGAAGCAAAAAACTTTTTGGGCTTTACCTTTTGACATAGTAACGTGAAAAGGTAAAGCATTAACTAAGTTAAATCATTATTCATATTAATTAGTGAATTTAACTAGAAGTGCCACATTAGTATAAAAAATCGTAGTTATAGTAGTTTAATTGCGTCCCAAAAATCTATTTGGAATGTAGCATTTTGTAGTTGAAAAAAAGTGGACTGAATTAGTTGTAAGATTAGTCTATTAAAATTGATTCATTACTTCACCTTTCTGGTCCTTCGAGCCGGATTTTATAATAAGTTTTTCATGTATAGTAATTATAAAAGCGAGAGCAGATGAATAATTAAACCATACATTACAAAATTTGTAAATTTTAAGAGGATACACGTATGTTGAAATATTGGTGCCACTTTTGTTGTGCACAAATTACTTCGATTATCCTCGAACTGTATCATGGACTCTAATTATATTAATGTTGTTTTTTACATCAAAATATGTAATAGCACAAAATCATTTTTAAGACAAATTACTATTATTTAAACAAAAATACTTGTCTTGATCTCATTGACGCATAAAATCTTAAATCTCATTTTTACTGTATTTCTGTTTTCATAATTATTATTCTTAAGTTAAATGTGGGTGCTAACGTATATGAAAATTCAAAGACATGTCTTAAGTATATTTTAGACTTTATACTTAGTTGTAATGCAAATTAATAATTTTAAGTTAAGATTTTGTATGAAAATTCAAAGATTTATCTCAAAACAACTAAGACTGGTAACCTGTTACTATTGGAACCAAATTTAAATACGTAATAAGGTACATATAGGAATTCCCTATACATATTACTTTTGTAAAACCATATTCAAGGAACTTTGACACACCTCATTTCTGT
Source organism: Hebomoia glaucippe (assembly GCA_025727935.1). NCBI lineage: Eukaryota > Metazoa > Arthropoda > Insecta > Lepidoptera > Pieridae > Hebomoia > Hebomoia glaucippe. The sequence continues at coordinate 7,424,220 of JAOSYY010000002.1, forward strand.
ATATGGAATCTCGGAAATCTTTAACGATTATTTTTATAGAAAGGTGCTCTTGCACTAAAGTTATCGTTAGTTTAGTAATATTTGCCATAAACAATTATTGTAATATATCATGTTATTAACTTATAAGTGATTAAAAAGCTAGCATTAAATGCAATTTTGCTATAATAACAAATATCTTTAATTAATTTTCCCGTTATTAATAAAAGATGCTGTTTTATAAAGAAAAGCTTGATGAATTTCATAAATAATTTTATTTAAAACAATAATATCTTATATTTTTTAAAGTACACAAAAAACCTGAATTACAAATTTACGTTACGTAAGATGGTATCATAAACGTTTTAGTGTAGTAATAGCTTCATTTGAAGACTATTTTCGTCTCGTATTTTTTTAAATAGAAGAGAGACACTTATTTCATAATAACACAGAAATTATTTAAAAACATCACTGAAACAATTGCATTAAGACAAAAAACCTATTCTTAATTATTTATTGAAATTCTTTGTTTATTAACTATATAATATGTATGCTATTATAATGTTTAATACACACTAGTTTCGGTGCAAAATTTACAATACTCATTAACAAAAAGCACATCACACTAGTATTTTACGCAAACATCTGATAGTCCTTCCGTGAAAAAAAATCAAGATGAAGCAAAATCAACTTTAATTCATGGACATAAACAATACGTACACTTTTATTTGATGTCGTTGACAATTTTGACTTCTAAGCAAACGATCGTACCTAACACTAACTACTTTTCTTACCAAAACCTATACTAATGTTTTACAAATATTGTAAGTCTTTTCGAGCTATGTGGTTCAAATAAAGGATTGTTGGTAAAAACTTAAAACCTACATTCTAAACCCATATAAAACAAAAATTTCCGATAAAACTGAATAATCGTATTTATCTGAAAATACAAATCATAGCAAACCCAATACTTGGAGCTTTTTAATATTTTTTGCATTGAATCGTGGGCTTGGGTTATAAATTTAACAAAATAATCCCCATTTCTCTGACCTTTAACATTGGCTTATCATTAACTCTTAAACTAATATATGGTAATCAAAGGAATCGTTAATTCCATACACAGCACCTTTTGGGATCGATTTACGATGTGATGTGACAACATATTTTGAAGTACTTATCAATGTCAAGCCTTCATTTATAAAGATATTATACAATAAAAGCTTATATCGATAATCACAGCAACACAATAGAGCATGACGTACTAAAATAAAACCGGAGTGTTTGTGACGTCATTAAGACTAAGTACACGTAAATCGTACGTATCATAAATGTTAACCCGTCAACTTAGATATGCATCAAGTCGTCCCGTGGTGTGTGTTTTGGAGATGCGTGTCCATTATCTCTATTCGCGGCGTCGTTCGCGCGACGTCGAGCGATACGAGCGGCTACGGCGCGCGTCACGGTCCCGGTCCCGTTCGTAAGCACGCGACTTCTCCCGAGATCCGTCGCGCTTGCTTCTACTGCGAGATCTACTGCGTCTGAATTGAAAAATATATTATTAGAATCGCTTTAATAAATATTAACGAATCTAGCAAATGTCCTAATTTGTCAAAAATATTAATGTTTTACTGTTTCCTCTCCTTGAATATCGCAATTAGAGCAGACGTACGTATATGTTAGCAAGCACAAAACTTCTGTTCCTCTCATAAATAAAATTCAATAATAGTTCGACTAACTTCTTCTCTCGCTCCCGGTCACGTTCTCGTCCTCGTTCCCGGTCATCCTTTCGTTCACGCTCACGTTCATTTTCCTTGCGGTCGCGATCATTGTCCTTGCGATCACGTTCGTCCTTACGGTCGCGATCGTTATCCTTGCGGTCACGTGGCACCTCGCGATGTCGTCTGGCGCGTCTGTCCAGCTCACGTCCGCCTACATAGTGCCGCCGACCGCCAGAACGCTCCCGCTCCGCTCCACGTTCTTCGCGGCGTTTCTCTACTGTTTTCTGTACCATAGAAATATGTAAACACTAATTAATAAAAATTTTGTATGACAACATTTTTTATTCACAATTATTTTATTTCGTGTCTAAATGCGTCATTGTTAAAACTATATAATTAACAACAAAAAAAGTAATTACTGTTACAACCTGTAATCTTAATACTTTTGGTGATGTACGTAAACGATCACATTGAAGTTTATATACAAAAAACATAAACTAGACATTTAATCTATCATAATACATATAATCATATATTGTACGATTTTTAGCTTAATTAAAGATTGCGACATAATATTACATGTATATATAATTTTTACCTTCAATTCGGACAGCTTCTCGCGAATTGTGATGAAGCCAAGATGTAGTTTTCCACCAAAATGGTCAGCCAATCGCCGATCGTTGTCATGAATACCAAGATAAGCCGAGCAAACTTCACAAACACGCAACTTTTGCTGTTGGTATGAGGACGCGGGCATCGAGTTGCGGTACTCCTGTTCTGCGACCGCTTTCTTTTTACGTAATTCATCAATCTGAAATAACAAATTTGTTAAATTAGTCCTAAATATGAATGGTAATTACTAGCTTTGTAATAATACTTTCCTAACTTTAATGATGTCCTTAAAACTTATATAGATTTCTCCTTCTACTGCTTATCATGGCTATTACTGTTGAGCAATTTCAATTAAAATTGTTTTATAATTATTATAGTTACGTAAGGATAGACTACCTCTCCCATCAATTTGACGCTTTCTTCAACCATTCCCTCCTCACCCAGTGCTTCAGCTCGGGCTAGCTTTTGACCTATCTGTTCTGCTAACTCATGAACGGCATTTGCTTTTTCAGTTACTTCCGCAGACAATTCCTCCTGTGTTTCTGCTAGACGCTGTTTAGCGGCGGTTGTACGACGATCACAGTCCGCTATGAATGCCTCTAAATGTTCAGTGGCCTGTATAAAAATTAAAACATTTTGTATAAAATACATTACGTAATATAAAAATAATTACTTGTCTGATCATTACTTAAAAATAAAAAGAGCATTTTAGGTGGCAGCATTTGTCAAAAACCTCACATACCAAAAGTTGGTATTTTTATACTGATATATCAGTCTAATTTTATATTAACTCTTGAAAAAGAATAGGAAATCTTTAGTTATTTCATATTGGAATAAGAACACTATTATTTGAATAACAGTGTCTTGGGTACTTACATCAATATCATAGAAGTAATCTTTGGTTTTGGAAGCGAGCTCATAGTCTGCACGTAGAGCCAGATCATGTATTTTTGGACACTCACCTAAATCCATGCGCTGCAATTCAAACCATTACAGGTAACAAAGGGTGAAACTTTATTTTCTAACCTAAATTATTATTTTTTAATTAGGCACTTTATTTAGTAATGAAACAATATGAAGTCTCCACTTTTTACCAATATAAATTAGGTCTTATTATAAACTTGATATTCCAATTTCCAATATTCTTTACAACTAGAACTATATTGTAAACAAAATTTGTTCATATTGTTCATATAAGAGTAGTATTTATTTTCAATGAATATAATAAACTTCATGGTGATATAATCTAGTATATTGGGACTTCTTAAAAAAATATTTTGAAATCTTCTTAATTACTAAACTAAAAATTTCAATAGAACGGGCAGACTTCCACACCATATCAAGTTGTTTTACTAGTAGCATAAAAAAATTTCCTTAATAAAATTAACAGTTAAAACTGTTTTAAATTGTACTAAAAATAAAACAACAATCTCAAATTATATGGAGCCCAGATTAAAGCCTGCCTATCAGTTTCACTTTATTTTCTAATTCAAACCCAGTAAAGATTTTAATATTATAATAAACATGAAGTTATATTAAGAAATTAAAAAAAGAAAAGTCATCAAACCCCTACTATGAAACGCAAGAAAAATGTTTAAAAATACATACAATATTATGTCACCAACACAGCACATCCTCATTACGGTATCTCCAGCTCTTAGTTATATGTTTTTTAAATACTTACAAAATCAGCAAAACAACCTTGTTATTATTATCCTAACTAGCTATATAAATAAACCTAACAATTAAATATAGAATATGCTGTATATCACTATGAAATTATACTAGTGGAGTGTAGTATCAAATAGGGGATTTCCTAAATAGTTATATCACTTCCATTATAGTTTAATTATTATGAGAATTGAGGTTATCAGAGTACTTTTACAGTAAAGCCCATAACAAAATTTTGAAATCAGTACCTACTTCTCAAAAGACATACATTCCATAACATTCTATTATATTTCCAATTCAGAAACACTCAAACTGCTTCTTAATAATAATCTTCATAAATCATTAATAATTTATTTAACATATATGTGATATTCTTTATAAATTATTTAGATAACACTAACATTTAAACCATTATTGTTTAAATTTATTTATATTATTATTAAAATCTAATTGTTTAAAATTATTTTTCCAAAACCAATGACCTGTTTCATGCAAACCTCTAGATAATTATATATTTTTTTGAACTCTAGCCATGTAAACAGCTTGGTACATACCCAATGTAGAAAGAATGATTCGGCAATTTGCTCTCCCCGACTATTTTTTTTATATCACTTTAACCATGTACTCACCACAGCAGCAATAGAAACCGAAGGACAAATTAAAAATTTAAATTTAAGCCGAGTGTTCCATTAAATTAAATCCTGCATAGCAGTAAGTATACAATCAGCTAACTAGAAATGTTTTTATACGTACATCTTGGTACTTACAGAACAGCCTAACTCATACAATCTATCCCTCATCTGTTAAGTATTGTGATGAGCAATAAAGACTAGTGTTGGGCATTTTCTGAAAAGCATATTTCACCATAGTTAAAGCCACTCCAATGTAAACAATTTTGAAGGACTACATAATCTTGATGAATAATGTAATCGGGAATGAATTGCACACATTAAGATAATTTGTTACCTATTACTAAATAATCACAGGTTTTAAAGGTATCCAAATGTATGCATATAAAATGACCTAACATCTTATAGTTTAATTTAATAATAACCCATCATTTGCAAAATAACCTCGTTTTAAAATCCAGGTACTTAATACGGAAACCAAAAGTATTAAAATCTCAGAACACCTTATAAACCCACTACAAAGTTCGAAAATCAATCTCACCGTAGATGATAATATTTCATGAGGACAGCATTGCAGTAGAAAGGATTTGCAAACAGAATCATCATAAAATTTGACACCATGTTTGTCAGTTTCACCTAAAATACATAAAATAAATAAGCACATGTATTTTTTCTAGCAATAGTAACATTAATTTAAATATATCCTATTAAATATTATCGTACCGTTGCGTGCCGTTCCCATCAATTGGTCTAACATCGCCCTCATTTGCTCATGTGCCGACATGGTGGTTTGAACACTTTTTTCTTAGTTAAACAATTAACTTACTTATACTGAAAAATCAATAAAAGCTGAAGTTTAAAGCATAGTGAGGTAAAGATGAAAAAACACTTATAAGCTTCACGACTATACAAGCCAACGCAAGCAAAATGGCGACAGCTAGTTGAAAAAGAGACATAAATCAATTCATGGTTGACAGTGACAGTTGAAATAAAGTCTCTAACTGTTGAATTTTAGAAAAATACCTAAACTGATGAAGGCAATTTAAATCACATATTGAATTTATATTTAAATTTTATTGTATTAATAACAATAATAATTATAAGTACATAAGGAATTTTATCAGTGCTCTCGGTTGTCTAAGACAATTGGATAATATATTTACAAGGTCTGTGAAATATGATTTGTCTGACGTATGTTGTCATTATATCTAGTCAATAGTGTCAAATTGTCAATTTACATTTTGCAAGCAGTGTTGATTATTATTAACATAGTGCTTATTTTCTAAGTTATTGTTTAGAACTTTAGACTTTAAATAATGCATTTTCTTTCCAATAGTAGAGTTTGGCAATTACTTCATTACAACCACATTTTCACCATGAATATTTGTTTTTGATTTGGAAAGAAAGTTTGGCTTCTGAATCGTTTAATATGTTTGATAACTTATTCTTAAAAAGAAATAAGAATAGAAATACTCTTCGGTTGGCTTTTAAATATATTATTTTATGTATAAAATGGAATACGTTAAGATATTTTTGCCTATAATACCCAACCACAATAAGGAAATGTTTCTCAGAGGTTACCTTAACAATAACAAACCAGATCAAGACATTACTATTTATATGGTAGATTATTCGAATATAAAACAAGCCATAGAAGAAAAAATAGAATCTGATAGAGATAGCTTTGTCTACGGATACTGCAGAAACAACAAACAATTAATACCAAAAAATGGTGTAGCTAAAAATAAGATTTATTTGTATAATTATGATAAGCCTATTGTGACTGAATTAATCATTAATGGCAAAGTTTTAAATAATTGTAACATAATTATTATATTTTATGACATAAATAAAGTGAAAAATTCAGAGATGCTTGATATTTCATGTAATGAGTTTGTCTACATTAAAGAATTACTAAGAAGTGAGAGCAATCTCTCACATACAACTTTGGATTATGAGCCAATATTGAAAACACCATCTTTACTGTCTTCTTCAATGTTTTTTCAGCATATTTTTAATTACCTTAATTTGTTAAACTGGTTAATAAAAACAATTAGAAAAAAAGAGAAAGTATGTATTTGTATGTAAATAAATTTTAACAATTAAATGTATCTAATTATGTATATATGTTTTCAGATGTCCATTAAACAAATCAATTTTGTTTTAGCTTTAATTATTGATGTTGTATTGGGCTATTATGTTTTAGAATTATTATTATTTGATCGAAAAGAAATTGGAGAACTTCTACTTGGAATTCTAGATGTGTGTATATGTTCATAACTGTTTTGATAGAATTGGATTGGATAATGCTTTGAAGGAGAAAGTGTCAAGATATTAATTATTTTATTGAATTTTTAAAATTAAGTTGTTTTGTCTTTTAGAAATTAGTGAACTCTATGTATTCCCTTCTGAAGTGGCTGATGGGAGCCCCAGCAGGATTGAAATTAAATAATGCTTTTAATAAAATGCTTGGTAAATACTTCTCATACCACATTGAATTATGGTGGTTGTTCTTAGGTAAGTATTGTTTTATAGTTCTATGTATAGACAAACTAATATTATTATATATTATTGGTTTTATAGAAAAGTAAAAAAAGTATTTAGAATTCATAGTCAGAGTTAAAGTGTGTTATATTCATTTATACATTTTTCCAGATGTATCTGGTGAAAGGTTGGATTTTATACTACATATATACCAATATTTGGGTTATTTTGGATTAACATTTCAAGCCGCTATTATATCTGATATGTTGTGTGTTACTACATTCCATTCTTATTGTATTTATGTATATGCTGCGAGGTATGTATTGAATTATAATGAATCTGTGTGTCACATAATATAATTAGTATAAAATATATACAACATTCTCATATATTTATAAACCCTTTTGAAATATGATGCCTTTCCAATCCATTCATGTCATTAATTTTACTTACAGATTGTTCAATATACAGATATCAGGATTAACTGCTTTATTAAGATTATTTGTAGGAAGAAAATATAATCCTCTTAGAGATTGTATAGATTCCTGTGAGTACACAAATCAAGAATTATTTGTGGGAACAGTGGCATTTACAATATTACTATTGCTTCTGCCTACAACACTTATGTATTATATTGTGTTTACTATGGTATGTCTAATTATTGGTTCCATTAAGTTTAAAATTAATATTTATTATATTTAAATTTATACAACAAACAAAGACAGGGATACTCAAATTGAGGAATTTAACTTAATCTTCATGGTATAAAATGATTGCCTATGAATCATATTAAATGATATGAATCCTCTTGTACCTTGATTAAAACACATTTATAATATTGTTGAGCTGAGTATTGTCCACCATGGCAAAATGCATAGTTATTTCTGCCTCACCCGATTGAGATGTTTTTAGTATCTCAATTGTGCTCCAACTCCAAATAACGAACTGTCGTATTAAAGATGTGCAGAATCAGTATCATGTAACATCACATTACCTTTACTATTAGAAATAAAATAGCTGTTATATGAATATAAGAGCATTCAATTATATTATTTAATATTTTTTTAGTTTCGAGTATTATCATTATTCGTGCAATATATTTTGGCAAGACTGATTCACTTTATACATACATTACCGTTATACGTGATTATGTTGTGGATAACACGCTCACCTAAATT
>JAOSYY010000002.1:7432587-7449394 GCA_025727935.1 Hebomoia glaucippe
TTGGCAAGACTGATTCACTTTATACATACATTACCGTTATACGTGATTATGTTGTGGATAACACGCTCACCTAAATTAGCAGGTAATTATTGACGATTTAATTCGCAGTTTTGTTGTAATATAGTCTTGTGGTAAGGTAACAACCTTACCACAAGACTATATTATATATCAATAAAATATTAATAAGTTAATGTTTAAGTTGTTTAAGGGAGGATATAAATATTTTCAGGTGACATCTTTATAGAAGAGCAAGAAAACGATGATCAATCACATTTGATACTTAATTTAAAATTGTTTAATAAACCTTTGAAGGAGCTCGTGAAATACTTTAGGCCGCCGGTTGAAGTGCCAAAGAATGTGGAATGGACAAATATAGTGTCTAGTGTATTTACAGGAAAGCAGATTATATAATAATGCTGCTCATAAAGTATTCTACTAAAAATATAATATACCTTCGATAAAATAATGATCGTAGACATTTTATTCCTACAAACATATTTTTATATCTTTCGGAGGATACTATACTAAAAAATAAAATTAAGTGTCCATTTGTAATATCAAAATAACAGATTTTTTCTTAACACATGTGAACGGTGTGACGGTACTTATACAATAACATAAACACAATTTATAAAATATTTGTGCATCCCTGTTTATTCCGACTGATCTCTGAAATATCTGGACCAATTTTGACAGAACTTTTAATAGTCTGTAAAATCTGCGTAATTCCCTCTCTTTTTAGCTAATTTTTAAAGAATTAAAAATAATAGAAGGTTTAGAATTTAAAATAAATTGTACACAAAAATTAATAGCGGCACCACTAGTGGTATCCCCCTATTAATAATATCTAGATATTAATATAAATAAAATACAAACATTGTTGAACTTATTTTTATTAGTATGATATTATTTCCGCACAAAAATATAAATTGTGTTGTCACCCACACACGTTAATATAAATGCTTATAATTCATTATTTGCATTCGCAACACATTGGATAATGCTGTACAAGAACTGACGGTATTAATCCTATTGATTGAACATATTCAAACAATTTTCGACATTTCGAAATTGGTCTATTGTTTGTTACACATTTGAAATAACATGAGAAAACTCAAAATGTATTATACAAATTTTAAAATGTTTCTCTTTACTTTAGAGTCTTGAAAAATTAATATGTTTTTATATAATAAAAAAAATATTTGGATCTTGTGTATAGTTAAAAACATATTATTATCAATTCACTTCATCTCTCTTGGTACATTTTTACACTAAAGGATTTCTATCATTAACTTTTATGGTGTCCATAATGCATAAAATCTTAGATACATTATCAGTATTCCATTTAATACTTTACACATATAAAGATAACAGAAATAATTTATTTCAGATCACTACTAATTTCATGGCTGCCACATTGCATGTTTTTAAATTAATTTAGAGAATTTTAAAGTAATGCGGACATTTTCGTACATTAAGTCTTATTTAAGGCAAGAAATTATATTAGTTTACTTATTATAAATTGGATCTAGTATAAAGTATCGATATGCATGCAACAATGAACTAAATATAAAGGAATGTATACACTAAGTTGATATTATGTTAATAAAATTATTAGAATTTTAAATTCCAAAACAAAAAACCAGGTAAATCAAGTTGTTAGTCACAAAACGCACTAGGTTCATAAAATATTTTTTAATAAGTAAATTCATATCTAAATCATCTCCACATTGCAACACACTGAGCAACAATTATTATAAAAAATTATATTTCCAATGCTTTAACTAAGCTAAAGTGTCCATAGTAACGTTTAAAACAATCTAAATATCATTAGAACATTATATTATTATTCTGAATGAATTATTAAAGAAAATCACTACAAACATCTACAAAGACTATTTATTTATATTATTGATCATATCATAAAATTTTTAGTGCTAACAATTTCATAGTGCTATATTATTATTTACATAAAATATCCGATAAAAAATATAGTATATTATATTTATACATATATCATTAGCTGAATTATGATGGAATATCGAAAATTGTTTGCTCATTCACTTTTGGGTTTTATGGGTAATTACGACTCGCCACTATATATGCTATTATATTGATGTGTTGGTAATATTAAAGACATCACAGAATGCATTAAGCAAAGCTCCATCCGTGTGGTGTCGTTGCTGTCGACGGTGGGTAGGCCGAAATATATTTTTACGTAAATTTAACTTATTAATTATTATCATCACAGATAATAGTAAACTAGGAAATGTGATTCCGATCACAGTGTAATATAAGGTAAGAGTACACAAAGCTTTGTAATATTCATTCGATATAGTATGATACTATAAAAAATTAAAAAGCTGTCGCTGTGTTTGATCGTCACGATGTAGACGTGTACAATATTCGGCAAGTCTTAGTTCTTGAGTACACACCTGTAGTCCTTATTCACATCCGTTGTTGAATTTGGTGAATGTTCTTTAGGTCTAACCGTACCACGACACGATGCTAACTTTGATTCCAAAGCCTACAATGAAGAAAATTACACAATATGAATGATGTTAATATTAGTATGCGATATGAATTTATGTGCAATGCGGTTATACAAAGCCTCCACCTCAGTGTGCGTACAATTTACAAATTTCATAAAAACCTAAAATTCTACGTAAGCCTGAATATACTAACACTACATACGGATATAAAATTTGTAAATAAATGTGTAAATATACAGCAAATATTAATTGTGATGTTCTGTATCGTAAACGTATAAAAATACGTGTTTTCATTCCATAAATCAATTCCTAATTTTCACTGTCCTTCTTTGATGCGTCCGTTAGAAGTCATGCATCCATTACATAAACTTGTTTTTTTTCTTCCACAAACTGAAGGCGAACCTTTCTTAGCGTTATGATAATTGTATAATTATATGTATTTGTATAATATTGGTATGAACGTCTAACGGGCGCTTCATTAGAAAGTTGGTACAATGCATTATACAGACGTGTGTTATGTATGATATTTAAAGTACAACTTTTCATAAATTAACATATAAATTGTAAGTACTGAGTCTGCCGAAATAATTATTTTACATAGTATGGCAACAGCACCATTCGTTTAAAAATAGTTTAATACAACCATGTATTGATATATTTATAAATATGACTAAAGCTATCAAAATTGTTGAAGTCGTAAATTCTGTTTTCCTTTGGTCTGATCTTGTCCTTTCCTCAGGTTAAGGAAGTTCTCGAGGCCTTCTCTAGACCTTACTATGAAGGATCTTCTTAACTTTCCATTATCATTTTGCATTGCTCTTTGAAACGGTTGTTCAGATGATCTTTGTTTCATAATGGGTGTGGGTGTGGTTATAGTTTCCGATTTTGAGTGTTGCCGCAATAAATCTTTTGATTTCCTGAATTCAATTGAATCGTCCAATATATTCTTTTCTTGAGTGTTGTTAGGCGATGCCAATTTGTCTTTATTAGCAAGCTCATGAGGTGGAATGCTTTGCGCAACTTCGATGACACACGAGCATTTGACCTTACCACAATCGCGGCAAAGAAACCTCTCAAGCTGCAAGCAATAAATACCATGCACTACAATATACACACAACCATGCAAAAATGTAGCTTAGCTGAAAGCTCTACTTTATATTTAGATATATTATGTATATATGTACATATATAAAAATATTTTATAAATAGATGTAAATACACATACATCATATTATATTTTTTTATTATTTGAGGATCTGTTATACATTTGTGGAATATAAGACTGGAAATTATAATGAAAATATTTGGTGTCGCTTTGTAACTTGTCTTAGAATAATCAATACAATACAGTAGCAATGTGCCTAGTTACTATGGGAACTAAGTAACAAACATGACCTAAATTATGATGACCTTTACTAACCTCCATTACGCCATATCATCTCCAAAACACATAGTCCCATATAGCCCCTTTATTTCTAAACTATTTTATAAACCACTCATCATTCACAGTATGCGGTATTCATAAACATTATTAATATTTAAATATGGTTTAATTAAGTAAACCCATGTGGTACTTTTAAAAAATCTATTTAAACCTTAATAATAATATCATATAATATAATATAGTCTATACATAAAATATAATAAATGATAAATAAAATAACAAATATTACAATAGTAAACAATACAATTCACATTTAGATATGTGTTTATCAACTAAAAAAAGATAGATACACATAAATACAATAATAAAACTGAATAAAAATAAAAGCACATCAACCTATTTAAGCAAAGTTTGATATTGCATCAATTTTGTTTATTTGGTATGTAGTCTTACTATATTACTATAATGCCTTGACTATCTATCACAAGAAATTAATGTCAAGGTTAGGTAGAGCTGGACTTTTGTATCTATTTATTTTAAATTTAATATAAAAATGAATTTATTAACATCTAATAATGATGTCTTTAATAACTCAACTCTATGGGTATAATTTAGTTAAATAATAAAAAAAAAAACAAAGTAAAAATATTCAATAACAGTTAAAAAGATCACTATCAAAAAACTGATACACTGCCTCATACACCAATGGCAGAATTTGGAGCCCTACACCCACATAGCTAAAATTATAATTACAGTGCATAAGATTACTACAAAACCAGCATTAATGTTGAAACTACTCACCCCAACTTTACGAAGTAGATCTCCCACTATATTTATAGCTGACACTCGGGATGATGGAGTCATTGCATTACCATTAATTTCTCCTGTGCAATGATAATTATATCAAAATTATAGCTCATACAGATTTTTCTGCACAAAACACTTCTTAAACCGGATAAAAACAATTAAATATTTTAGCAATACCTGCTATATCTAATTAATGGAATATTGTCTAGAAAAACAAGCATTAATTACTTAAAAATAGACAATTCCAAGCAAAGACCATTGACTATAACTTATATAACATTATGTACTGCCTAACATAATCTTGTAAAAAAGCAATTTATACTCACGTCTTTGTGGAGATGATATTGCAGTCTGTGTTTCAATTTCAACTTGTGTTCGGGTATTTGAATGACCATTGCATATATTCTCAGTTGCAACACCATCTTCTTTTTTGACAGTAGGTACTTTTTCTATTACTTTCAATTCTTGTTTGAGATCTGTGTAATTAAATGGATCATTGATAATATAACTCATACCTAACCTGATTGTAAGCCCCTATACAAAGTCATATGCAATTCATATTGCTGTCTTCAAAAGTGTCAAAGTTTATATAGAAATTATGGGTTGACAAATCCTAAAATTACATTCAGATAAAATATTATTTTTTAATATGGGCTATAAATATCTACTAAAAATTCGAATAAATAACCTTTACTTTTTATTAATTTTATTAATGAGTCATTTTTTAGTAATGTATTTGAAATATTCAGTAAAAATTACCTCTGGCTTCATCATTAGCTCGTTGCAACTTGACCCTGAGATTCTCAATTTCATCCACCTCACTTTCTAATACAGCATTCCTCTCATATGCTTGATTTAATAGTTGTTCTATACATGCTACAGATTCCGATATGACTCTGTTAAAAATATATAAAAATAAGATATCAACAGTTCAATAGCCAATTAGTTACTTAAAGGTTATAGAGTTCAGTTATCAACTTCTTTTAATCTGTTTAGAGTGTGGAAAGCTTTATATTAATGAATAATATTATTATTTATAAGCTCCAAAAGTCAATATTAAACAATGAAGGAGATTAGATTGCAGAAAAGCTAAAAATATTACATATCTTTTAATAAAGATGGTATATTATTTATTGTTGCAGTACCTTTGTCCTCTTTCTAAATCATCATTCTTTTGCTCTAGTTCTCTAACATAAATAGCTTGCCTTTCCTTTTCTTTTTTTAAAGCTTGTAATTCATTTTCTAAAGCATTTGTCTCATGTTGGCTTCTTTCTAACTTGTTCTATAATAAAATCATATAATAAATGATACATGAAGCTATAACAAACATTCTATTTAGATACTGGATAAGTATAGCCAGTGGGCTCACATTCCAAGTAAACATTTTTAATTATTTCCTAAACTACTTTCACTATACTAAATGTACACTATCAACTTGTGTTGAAGTTTTTGAACTAGTCAACTCTTAAATTTTTGTAGACACTTTAGCAAGATCAAATTGAATAAGCCTGAGTATTATAAGTAAGAAAAGGAAAACGAAATTTATACATTGTTTCCTACATGTTATTGCAAAAACAATCCTGACACTTTTTAAACACTTACCCTAAGTAATTCTAATTCATTTTTGAGCCTCTGGTTTTGATGTTCCAGATCTCGGTTCTGTTTCTCTACTTGAACTAATGAAGCTTCCAGTTCTTTTTCAAGTTGAGCAGAGTTCTCAGTATATTCATCCAATTCTTGTTGTATGTCGTTGACTCTATACATAACAACAATTATCATATATCAAATAGAACCAGTTATCTTTCCGTCCTTAATTATTATTCTGCAAATACTTACTTTCGTTCGTAATTTTTAGCTTGATCCTTCCAATATTCCAGTGAATCATATTCTAACTGCTGTTTAGAGTCCATGACTGTAAACTGCTCAATTCAATTATATTTTTCTCCGATTCTTAACTATTTGGACAAAAAAAAAGTTAATTATTATAAAACATGAGTTCTAAAAACTAACTGCAGGTTAGGTGTAAAGCAAGCTTTTCTTTAGAGAATCTTAAGTTTATTATTTTAACTTGAAACGCAAAATATGATACAACTTCCTCATCAAACCATATCACAAAATGACACAGATTACACATTAATAAAAATAAAAAATCTAAACCACAGATCTTATCAATGTCAATATTTTGTTAATGCTATTAAAGCAAAAAAAAATTTTTTGACATTTTTGCTGTTTTACTTACTTGTTTATAATCGTTTATTTGTAGTGTTTTATTTCCAGAACTATATAAGTAATTCGGTAACTGGTGAAATTTAATACTAAGCTAAGGATTGTAACGTCAACGTCAAAAGAAATAGAATGATAAATGTTACATTAACATCAATCTTGATTGTCATTGTATATTGTATATAATATAATATAACTATATAATATATATGGTAAACTCTGATATAATGTTTACTGTTAAATTTTATTATTTTAAAATGTAATAAAGTGTTTGGTACATCAAAACTATAAGTTAATAGTCAATGAATCACGTATTCGATGTACACTGTACATTTGTTTTCCTATAGCCATGCATATTGATACGTAATAGGAAATTATTTTGCGAATGACGTGTAATGTTTCCAACGGTGGACACAGAAGATATTCCAAGGGGCACGTCATTAGAACTCCAACAGACTGTTATTAGCGATGATCCAGAAGCTACTGATGCTACAAAAGCGGCAAAACAAAATAAATATAGAGAGTTAACTCTCAACATGCTGATTAAAGAAGCAGTGTTTTGTATTGCTTTAGCACTAACTACTTACGGTGCACTACATAATTCGTAAGCTTACCTATATTTTTATTTAATAATTTTAAAATTTTGAGTAAACAAAAATTTTATAATTTGTACATTTCAGGCCAACAAAAATATCTAAAGTTCCTCAAGCTGTGAGATTTTTTAAAACAAATTTAGTAAAAGATTGGTACAAAGGTCAGCTAAGTAATGCCTTAGAACAAGTAAATAAAGAAGATATTTCGTTTGTGATGTATTATGCACCATGGGATGCAGAGTCACAACATGTAAGAGGGGAGTTTGAGACTGCTGCTAGTATATTGATTGATAGAGTAAGTGCAATTGGTTTTATTACCATTCATTTACCCCATATTTTGTAAAACCTTCTTAGTGTATCTTTAAATATGTTAAAATATACCATCATTAAGTAATTATTTAAATTTTTAGTACAGAGAAATCTGTTGTTTATAAATATAATTTGTTCTCTACAGGTTCATTTCAGTGCTATCAATTGTTGGAATCCCGGCAGTGAATGTAGATTACAACATAATAAAATACCATCATGGCCAATACTAATGGTATACACAGTTACATCAAGAGGAATATTGTACAAAGGTATATTACATTGTTAGTATTTAGAGTATAAACATGTACATTTTGTATCATCTTTAAATAGAAATGGCTCAATAATAGTTAATCTCAACATCTTCATTATTAGTATTATTATCACTTTTTATTTACTAAAATTTTACCAATAACCATGGTTAAAAGTTACATCAAGGCACATGGTGTTAGTGAAACCAATTTAGTAAATCCTAAAACTAGATTCAAACTTAAGCCATGATAGAATACAAGTTCAAATAATCAATTTTAATTTATTTACTTATTTGAAACCTTATTACCAATTTATTTACTTAATAGTTAAACCATATCACACCAAGCCTTTAATTAAGATGTTAATATATTTTGTGACCTTATGATCTTAATGTCACTGCTCTATTTACATTTCAGGACCAAGGAATGCAGAAAGTATGGTAAACTTTTTAGAACTCATTATGAAACCATTAGAGAGGGTTTCTTCAACAGAAGATCTAGTTAATTTACTGTCCATATTTGATGTAAGTAGCAAGATAGTAACCAAAATCAAGTCAATAATGTATTTTTATAACTAATTATAACATCATAGAAATGAATCCAATTTTTTAGTAAATATAAAGTTACAGTTGTAAGAGTATTATGAATTTTTCATATTGGTTATTTATTATATATGATTTGTGTACTGTAGTGATATATGAATTGAAAAAGTAAATTTACTTTTTCAATTAATATTTATTTACAGAACTCTAAATCTTGTTCAAAGTATAGTAGATAAAATCTTTACAATTTCAGGCTGTAGTAGTAGGATATACTCCAGTAACACACACATCAAAGTATTACAATGTATGGTACAATACAGCAATCAAAATAAGAGAGTTTGATACCATAGGGGAAGTTTGTTTTGCAGTTGTTACTTCTACAGACCTTGCAATAGATCTTGGAATTGAAAGTGTGCCAAATGCTCGATTTATGCTGTGGAATGATACTAAGGTAAAGAAATTACGGTGTTTCTGTTTGTTTTAATAAATGGAGAGGATGTTTTGTTAATTATTTAGAAACCCCAAGACGAACAATGCTTGTGTCCTTTAAGAAAGACAGTTATCTGGATTGGACTGATTTCATACTTGTAGTTGTTTGCACTTACAATATTATTTGCTGCTATTTTTATTGTTAGGCTAATTGCAGTGCTGTTAGATTTTTTATATGTAATTGGATCTACTCTAGACCTGCGGGTGACACCTTGACTCCAAAATAGCTGAATCTAAGCCTTAACCACATGATTTTAAATATTAATCAGCGGCGAGTAACAAGGAAAACGCAGTTTATACTAAATATAATAGTCCGTGTTCTAAATTAACAACCAACAATGTTATTATTAACACAATTCCAAATCTAACTTGAAAAATCTTTGATCATTAAAAATATTTAAATAAACAAGGAGGCCTAAAATTATACAACAATTAATTTTCAGGACTACAAAATTGAAGGCGAGTTTAGATCATGGAATGAAACCTCTCTTGTTACATGGATCCTAGAAAATTTCGCTCAACCCGTTGCTAGAATCATTCCCATGTGGAAAAAAGCCTTCAACTTTGAGAGATATGCTGATGGCAGTCCAATTCTTATGCTATTTACTCCAATGAATTCACTGTATGAACAGTTACCATCATATGCTTTGGTAAGCAGACTCTTTT
This sequence comes from Hebomoia glaucippe, assembly GCA_025727935.1. NCBI lineage: Eukaryota > Metazoa > Arthropoda > Insecta > Lepidoptera > Pieridae > Hebomoia > Hebomoia glaucippe. The sequence goes on from JAOSYY010000002.1 coordinate 7,442,341, forward strand.
TTAAATAAATAATCTCATTGTTAATTATCGTAACATTTGATTATATAAACTTTTAAAATTGACTAACAGAAAAAGTCCAGTAAATATCAATATTGTTATAATATCATATTTTACAGATGCGCGAAGTTGCAATGGAATATTATAACTGCCAGAATAATAATACAAATCAATGGACAGCTGAACTAATAAAATTGCAACAAATCCAAAGATTGCTGTATCAACAGAAGAATTTCCTCAAAATCTGTCAAGAACTTACATTTAAACCGAGAAAAAAAATACATTCCAAATATAAAAAAGAAGTTGTTTCTCACAATAATAAGTATCCATGGAATAATGTAACTGAAAAGAATCAAAAAAATAACGCAATTAATTTAATAAAACAAGGCCTCGCCTTTTCTAAGTTAATAGGTAGTGCTAATGAGAACTTTGACTTATGGTCCAACATGGATTTCTTACGAGCATGTGGAATGCAATCTTTGCCAGCCGAAAAAAGTTACTATGACACTTATGAGAAATGCTTGTCGCTAGAAGAAGAATTGCGGGATTTAAAATCTGAATCTGAACCGGAGGAGTAAGTAAGGCAAAATTAAAGTCCAAGTTAAGACAAAATTTTGTTGGTGATCTTTTAGATTAGCACTTGTCTTTCGAGTTATCTATCTAGTTACTAGTAGTTAGTGTATTGCTAGCGTTCTCAAAATAGTCTATAATTTTTCTACCATTGAAATGGCTTATTAATATTAATATCTGATATTTGAGCCCCTTCGGATTCATTTTATCAAGATATCAAAAATAATTCTATCAAATGTGTCTGCAAATGATTTACTAAGAATTGGTTGTAGATATATAAAGCATGTATTTGTTCTTGTCTTTTCACTTTTACATCTAACACAGGCCCCAAGGTTCCAACGTCAAATTCTCAGTTTGATTCTTGTTGCTTCTATGTTGTTGGAATATGAACATGTTTACTTATTTATTAACTACGGAAATATGACTAACATATTAAAGAAGTAGACAATTCAATAGACATCAATTTTAAGTACCCTAAAAATGTTTCACAAATAAATTATTTATATGTATAGTAATTTTATACCATTAAACGGCTGTTAGGATATTCCGTCTGGATCACAGACCACCCTTTGCCAATGGGATGGTGATAAAGTAGTATTTCAACTTCAGCCTCTGAATTCCCAAATGTCAAAGATTTAAATATGGGTCTACAGTGAAATATTGTTCACCATTCAATGACTAACTTAAAAAAATATACATAGGTCGACAGCGCATCGTTGAATAATTACTTAATCATATCAAGGGACTAAGATCAGTTACTATCAAGTGAAACATGTTTGAAGACTGTAAATTAAAAAAAAGTAATAATTTTCTATAAGGTCTAAAATAGTTTTAAGATAACTTTAATCCCATTCAAATGTTATTTTTTTTAGAATCGAGATGTCAATAATGCTGTCAGAAGATGATCCACTGTCATCTGAAAATTTAATTCAAGAGAATGTGAAACATGTTTGCAATAAATTGCAATTTGCAAACAAGCTACATCCACTAGTGATGCCTGGGAAAGTTGATGGCAATATTAGCCATATACATGGCATGGCATGCAGTACAAATGTCAGCATGTACATGATAGCGGTGGATAGTATTAGAAACTATCACTTTGCTGAAGCTCTTGGTATTGATGTCAAGAACAAGAAGGACATGACGGCTGTAGTGATATTAGATAGTAAGGTATTTACTCAATCTTGATAAAAAAATATTAGGAATTTCTAGAGATAATATATATTATAAAGATAACAATTCGTATATTTCGTGTGCAATGTAGTATTGAACACGAAATATTATCATTTTATCAAAACTCACGGTCATTGTGGACATGCTTGACTTACTTAATGGGACTAAAATTACAACACAAAGTGGAAATTTTTATGTAATCCATTTAACTAGACTTAAAGATGAATGAATTTTGTCATACAACTTACTTCCACGCATAACAAATCAGATTCTGATGATCTGGTGCCAATAACAATAATAATATATGTTTCATTGCAATACTTTAATTACAACTTAAGTTTACTGGCGAAAGTATGTTTTTGTTTAGTACAATTTCACGTATAAATTACTGATCCCAGATCCTAGGAACGGCTAATTCTCTTTGTGAAAATAAAATTTGACGAGATGATGAGCGATGGAAATTCTTAATATAGAAACTGCGGTCCACTGCTATAGTTTAATATATGTATAGTCATACTTTTGAATTCTCGTAGTTTCCATCTAAAAAGAAATTGTTTGTAAACAGCATGAGAGCCAATATGTACTATCGGAGGAGTATAATGCGAAGTCTGTGCGAGAGTTTATTGCTAATTTCACGAGGAAGCAATTAAAGCGTACTCTTCGCACGCACGTAGAAGACGCGTCGCACACGCATTATTTTGGTTCCAACGGGTCTATTAATGACACTAATGATATAAATGTCAACATTATCGATTTGACTACCCACACTTTTAGAAGAATAATACGGACGCCTGGAGTGGTATGACTTTTTAAATATAATTAATAAGTATTATCTGTATTTCAACAGGGTAAAAGCTTTATAATTTTCAATCCCATTTATTACACATATAATCTATGCAAGTACTCTGATATATATTTTAATGAACCCGAAAGTGCTAAGAAAGTTTCTTAGAAGGTGTATCTGAAGGTTTATATGACTATATAAAGTAACTTTGAATACCATTATAATATTATTTTATTTTAAAATAATACGATATTTTCTATTTAATTAGCTATCACTGGTGGGAGTTTGTGGTGGCAGTTGCGGCGCTCATACTACGCGCTCGCTCGCTGAAGCATCGCGGTTGTTGAACGCGTGCGGCGTAAAGACGCAAGCTAGCCGCATAGATGCGCTGCGACACGACCTGCCTTGGCACTACTCACCAACAGCTTACCCGACTGTGCTCGTCTTCCCGCCACATCGGTAACGATTTTATTAAACATCTCTTCATTAAACGAAATTGATATATCCAAAAAAATATTTTTATCAACATAACTAAAATACTGGAAGAAATCGGGTTGCTTTCTGCTGAAAAATGTCGCATTCGCTTTAAAAAAGAACGTGTGACGTTATCGATATATGTACGTAGAGCTTTTTAATTTTATGTAATGAATAATCTTATATAACTGCTGTAAGATCTTAAATAAATAAAACATCACAACATTTTCAGTAACGGGGAGCTTGATAGCCGCGCGTACCCTCGCATTGCGCGTATATCCGCTAGCGGGCTTGTTGCGCTTGCCTTGCGTGCACTTGGCGCGCCACTGCACCTGCGCGTACGACTGGCTATGTGCTCACGAGTTAGGGTAAGGACACGTTACACAGTATAGTTTTACTTAATGTTCTAACTCCGTTTTATATCTGGTCTATATTAGTCTATTTTTTCAGAAAATAACAAAGGCCTTATAATCTATTCTATTATGTTTGTTAAACGATAGCAAGGCAAACGAGCTTACAGTTACTAATCGATTCCTGTCGCCCATGGGCAACTCCGAGATCAATAGATCTAGAAGACGCGTTGTCAACCTTTAGGCCTTAGCCATATTATATTAAAGTCTTTCTCTATGGTTGGATATCATATAGTAAATTCAGACAAATGTAATAATCCGTCCATATATTGAAATAAGAAAACAAAATAATACGCATATAGAATATCAGAATTTTCCTTCAACGTAAATTTTATCTTGCATGACGCTGCTATGATGAAATAAATATTTTAGGTAAATCACCATAATTAATGAGGGCAAGATATGCTGATATATTTTATGCGTTTTGGATATTAAAGTGAGTTACACGTTGATAGTTCAGTAACGAGTATGTAAAATCCGTCATTACAATCAAACTTCAAAGTGCACTAGTAACAAAGTACGCTATACATGTAAAATATAGTCATCCTATTACAGTAAAATTAGTCCTAGATGCACTAAAATCATGGTTAATTTTATTGTCACTAAAACTTTATATCCGTGGCGATTGAAAAACATATTTTTATTACACCAACATATTTTACTTAATGTAATTATTATTTATTACCTGCTGCAAAATTATCAAACAATTTTATTGATCGAACACGTGCGAATTATTGCTATCTTATCTCAATTTATTCTGCTAAGAAATAAAAACCAGATCACGTGTGACTATACGAGTATCTGTAATAAATTATATTGTCACAATTTCATACAGGATTCTTATTTATTACGAACTTAAAAGCTGGTTAAAACTGAAGATTTATTGTAGTTTATAAATACTCTTGATAAAATTGAGTATAAAATAGATAATGTTTAAATATATAGATGGGTTTCACAGAATATGTATATTTCATAGTATATAAAACAGTACAGCGATCGACCATTATTCGTGGCTCAAGTAACATTTTACTGGAAGTCGCATTTAATAGCTTTTTGAATAGTATGTACGCGTATACGTCGGTAGTTCTTCAGTTCTTATTTTCGTCTTAAACACTGAGATATAAGATTACAGTTTTATCATTTCAACTACACATATTCGTAGTCCTATTTCGATATGACGATTAGGAGTAGTTATTAGAAGAGTTAATGAAGTTTTATATAAATAACAAGCAAGTATGCGTCGAATATCTGTAACTCTATGCATTGTAAAGACTAGAGAAATGCTGTAGATAAGTATAATACGTAACGGAACGTATTTCCTCAGTTTTTAAATTATCTGTTTAACTGTTGGCAAATAAGGAGAAATGAAAGCAAATGAGGTCGTAGCTCCTCATTAGTTATAAATAGGACTGAATACACTAGAATGTATCGCCTAAATGTATAGTATTTTTATTTATATGCGAAGAAACTGCTACTTAAAATATTACAGGCGGAAAATGTTATAAGCCGTGGTAAGTTAAAGAAGCTACTACTATGGGATTTATCCTTAAGATTAGTGGAGGTAATTTGGAATTGCGATATAGCTATGTTTCTTTTGTAATCAATTGATTAGGTAATACAACTGACATCCAGGATTATAGACTTGCGTAAATACATCGTGAACACAATGAGTGACCTTAACATTTTTCTTTGATATCTTTTGATACAAGACGCAAATTATCTATAGATAGACTTGTTGATTAATTCGTTTTTCCAATACACAGTAATGATAAACGATGACGTATTGGTCGCTTTAACGTGATATTTATTGTAATCATAATTGATCCGGGTATTAAATAACGCTTAAATTTTTATCTTTCCATGAATTATTTATTCGCAACAAAATAACAATTGTATATATTAAATGTTTTTTGTTTACAGGGAATTACCGAAAAGAAATCTTGCCTAAAGGATATGAGGGACAACATCGTATCTGCTATTGCAAGAAATTTGAAATACTGGCGTCAAACACAGATAAGAGAATTGCGTGAATCGTTACTTAAAAGACTTGAAAATTTGAATAAAGTATATTTATATATATCTTTAATTCATATAAGTGATCTCAAAGAAGGCAATGGTAAACAAAACCTGTTGTTACATTCGCTTGATGATCTATCAAATAATTGGTATATCGATGTGTCTTCGATCTTAAGGAAAAATGGTTCGCTATCACCTATAATTAGATGATACTAACAAAAACACTTTGTAAATAGTGTATTATATGGAACATTTTATATCTATCTTATATGGTTATTTATTGAATTAAAATGTTATTGAATATATAAAAAAATGTATTTTTATTATTATCTCCTACCTTTTTGCGATAAATTCAATATGTATACTTAGGATATATATATTGAATACTACTTACTCAAAAATTACCTAATTTTAGGGAAATTACTACAGCAATCTGTTATATTTCTTGATTAGCGTAATAGTGAAATGTGTTTTTCACCTGCCTCATTATTTGTAGAATAGACTTTGTTTTGTACAAGAACGCTTAATATGAGTTTCAATATGTCAGGTGTTGGTCATGCTTAAATAATCACAGAAATGTGTCTGCTCAGCTGGGGGAAATCAGAATTTCGCTTTCTATATACATTTTTGATAAAATAACATAAAGTGGAGAAATAAAAGGATACAGTAATGCTTTTAAAATAAATTCATATTTTAAAATTCCACGTCTTTACCGAAGAATGAGAGCGTATTTTGCTTTGTACTGCTGCGCCAACCTCGGACCAAACTCAATACAGCTGTTATAGTTTTTGTAACATAAGTTTCTGAAATTATTTTCAATTGATTAACGTCACCTTTAGAAACAGTATTCAAATGCAAATTCTTCATTTTATTGTGAATAACAAGTACCTTCTCTATTTTATCTATAGCTCTGTATAAATCTTGTGTCACGAGAAAAGCCATTCCGATTATGATGATATTTGGTCTAATTAAAAAGCTATGTTAGTTTTTGTCAAATAGTATCTAATATTTTTGGTTGCTCTTACAAAGACGGGCAGATAGATAAAAAATAATTTTTATTCCCAAAACAGCTGATCTGAAGTCGATGATAGTTGAGATGAACATTTTTTTAAATAGAATCCTTGGATAACTAAGGCGCGTACAAGTTCAACTTTAAGTACTATTACATTAGCTCATAAAAGTATTGATAACTAGATGCAACACGATTTATTAAAACCGGTTGCAAGTTTAGAAAAAAATACATAATCGCCATAATCTATCATTATTATGAGTGATATAGTAGACATTTTAAAGCCTGGTCATTAATCACTTTAAATACCCATTCCTTTCGACAATGACGAAGTACTTAATGGAAATATTGACTTCCATATGAATAATAACAGTTTTTTGTTGACAACAACAACTGAAATTGAGCTTTTTGGACTTAAAGCATCGCACAACTCTTACTATTAGGTACTAGCACTTAGCAGTGCCCCGCGGTTTCACCCACCATGGTGATATACGATTCATTATTACGATGATGGTGATGAAATAATATCTACCTGCAAATCAAACTCCCTTTAAAGTCGGTCCAGAGTCTAACCAGAACAGACAATTTTTTTATGAATCGTAATTTTGTTCTAAAAGATAT
>JAOSYY010000002.1:7449494-7459789 GCA_025727935.1 Hebomoia glaucippe
TGTATCAGTAACATTGGGATAAGTAGGGTGATAGGGCCTAACGAGGAAGACTAATTCCGTTCCCAAGACTCCAGAGATGTAGTCAGTGAGCGAGCCAGCAACGAGACCATCAGCACTGCTTTGATGTACCTACATGAGCTGCTTTGTTTAATAATGTTGAAATTTTGTCAAGACATCATGAGACCGGCTAAGAGCGAATGTGTATAAAGCACCCAAATATTGTCTCGCCACTTCACTACCGGGTGTCTGATTGTGCGCCCAATAGGGATGAGCAGATGAAAAAAAAGCTGGATATACATTACGTACATCCATTGTAAACTCACTAAAAATAAGGGATATGTTATATGAAAAATATATAAAATAAACCCAAATACCTCATATAGCCGACCATCCGGTAGGCGAGCCTGACGCGCTGCGTATTCACCAATAGTTTGCAAAGTCCTTCCGTTACTAGGTTGTCGTAGAGTGTACCGCCAAGGATATAATATAAATTCCTATATCGTATTTCAATTGATTCATAATAACTAATTTTATAATGTATAACTTATGCTAGCCTACGTCATAATAATTATAACAAAAATCGCTAGTGCTTATATGTATACAAATAAAAATGATTACTTGCTTTAAGTAAGCATTCTACTTAAATTTAACATTAAACATACATCTCCTATATATATTACTAGATATTATCGGACATTAACATTTGTATCGACAATATTACTCATAAATTACCTTTTTTGGTACAAAGCTAGCTTGAACATGTATAGCTAAATTAATAGCATCACCAAGTTTATGAATATAAGAGCGAATAGCTTGAGATTCGGTTGTAGAGAAAGGTTTAGGACCTGGGTAGTACTGAGAACAGTTATCTGGAGTTTTATGAACATCATCTACAAATAACAACGTATTATATTATCAACCTCGTATTCTTGAAACACATAGTTTCAAGAATACAAGAAAAGCCCGTTATGAATTTTCGTCTTATCATCATTATTATAATATAGCCATTAAAAAACAATAGTTAAGAAAACTATACGGAATATATATCATTATATAGTTACACTACAAGAAATTTAGGAACGGAATCAATGGTACAGAGGTATTAACGAAACTTCCGTTATTTAAGGGGCCTGTGGTACTATTTGGTAAGTATATCTTGAGCTTAAGGTAAAGATCACGTGTTCGCAACTTATTATTACTTCCGGAATAGTGAAAGAGGGGAAGAGAGCATATACAGATCGTTTTAAGACTAAAAAAATGAAAGGACATCTAAAAAATACAGACAACGAATGTAACTGAATAATAAAATATTTTTAATCTCGCGATTGCAATCGTATCAGCTTACCTTGCCAATGATAAGCGAAATTTCGGTTTATATTTGTGCCGAAACATGCCCTTGTGTCTGAATCGACATTCTTATACCATTCTGAAGGTTTAGTATTATTGCGGGCCGTAACATTACGCATCCATTCTTCAGGGTTAATTGCTCGGAATTTTTGAAGACTCTTTGTGAAATTAAGAGCATCTGGATTTACGAGTGGAATTAAATACCTAAAAAATCCCTTTATAAGCCCTTATAATAGATTATAATTACCTAATCTCTAATTTCCCAGCATATTAAAAATAAAGATGATTACTTTCATTAATTTACAGAAAGTTAACAAGGACACTTTTTAAACGGTTTCTAGGCTTCAATATATTTATTTCTGCCACGAAAAGCTATTAACAATATAATACATATTTATCGTAATTATTATTTTCTTGCATAATCATCTCTTTATCAATGGATATCATATAGTTATCAGAAGACCGTTTAACGACTAGAATTATTATTGGGCAAACGAATATAAGGAATGAAGAAAGTGTTTTACCAGTCATAATCATTAAAAAATGGTGTTTGATAATTCGCATCGTAAAGTAATTTCTCAGCCAATTCTATTATTGCATTTGATGCACCCCAAGCCATTCCATTGAGAGCTGAAATCAATGAATTCAAAATACGTAGTTTTATTTAATAGCCGTTAGGCGGTAACATATGCTTCAAGGATAAAGTTAAGATTTTACTTCCGATGACAAGAATGCCTGGTTTTCTGCTGTGTGTATCGCTACGTAGTTCTAAAGCCACGATCGTATTATTGAGTTTTGTATGAGGAGTTAAATGGACAACGTTAACCATTTCTGGGTCATCAATAGCCATATTGCTGGTCACATCTATGATGCTCTTTTCATCAATATACTCTAAATATTTCAACGTCTTCTCTGAACTTCGCACTCTTCTCGTCTTAGCACCAGACCTAAAATCATCGGAATAAATGAATAAAAAGCCACTCTATTAAATAAAAATATATTAAAGTAAACGTACTGATCAAAATTTCTAGGCGGGAAGAGTATTATAAACAATATTCCAAAGAAATATAGAACTGAAATCATATACACTTTTATTTGTAGCAACATTTTAAATATTTTAAAATGTAAAATATAAATCAAAATAGATGTCATGTATTACACTTCTTTGGTAATCTGACAAGTTCAAAGACAAAATATTTTCTCTGCTATACTCATAGATTACTATAGAATCTTGTTAAAAAAATAGAATATGTTTACTTGAAGATGGTAAACAATTCTAAAACTAATTTGAATACCTAAATTATTGTCATTAAAATTTAATAATACTGCGGTCTGCTGAGCAAATTAATATATTATGAATTAAAATGACTGTTTGTTTTAAAATCTGTTTTGGTTAACATTCAAATTTTATACAAACCTCTATAATTCAGGCAATAAAAAAGTAATTCTTCTTTCCTATCACGGACAGATTACCTATGTCAAATTATGATAAACAAATATTTCTTAATATGAATTTTGGTGCTTTTATAATAATATTATTGATTAATCACGTAAACTTAATATTTTGTTTAAAGAGAAGCGTTAATGAAAATGATAATTGCTCTCTATGTACAATTTCCTGTAAGTTCAAGGTAGGTAAAGGATAACATTTACAGGCAAATCATATGTATTTTATTTTTAGGGTTCCGCCGGAAACGGGCACTCTCTGAATACACCAGGTGGCGATCTAATCCGGAGACTACACCAGAATTTATCGTGAAAGTGCTGGAGGATGACATTACCACGGCTCGCTCGAAACAGATAGTAGCTATCAACATTCATCCTTTTACTAAGGAGGAAGAAAAAATAATTATTGGAGGAGCCACGCTAACAACGTCATTGGTGCCAATCACACCACCTCTATCTGATGAGTACACTCGCTTTGTACCTCCAACTACACTAGCGATTACACGATTTAATGACCTGGTTATAGCTCCTGCGACGACAATTGTTAACAATAATATTCCACCAATTAAACCTAAAAATAAATGTAAGTGAAATATTATATATTCAATTAGTCTTTCTTAATTCATTTTCATAGAAATTTACTGATGTATGTCTTTTGAAGTCGTGAAAGGTGAACAGAAAATTGGACCGATTATAAAATTCAGTGCAGAACGGCACGCGCAACGCGACGAAAGCCCACCTTCGGGGCCGCAATTCATTCCAAAATCCAACTCTGGTTATCTTTCACAATATGCGCCTGTAGCTCCAGTTGTTTTTACTAAACAAACAACGTTTAAACCCCTGACACCACGAACGGTAAACAAGTTAGTGAGTATATATATTTTTATATATAAGTGCCATAGTACAGAATCTATAATTAAAAATAATTATTTTATGCTAATATAAATTTTAGATGTTATATAAAACTACTGTCCGACCTACACGAACTTCACTATTGTTAGATATGATAGCGCCCCTGAGAACGCCTGATTTCCTTAATATTTTATCCATTGAAGATGAACCAAGACAATCTCATATATTTATTCCCACTCGTACTTCGGCCATTTCTAGTTATCTAAACCCTACTAGTGAAAGTAGGTTTATTGATGACAATGACGACGATTTATTTAAAACAACAAACAGCGATATTAGTGAAGTTCAGAGAAGAAAAAACTACGAAGAAAAGAAAGTATTAGATAAAATACGACAAAAAGAGTCCGATTACTCTTATAATATGTTGATTTATGATTACGAATCTGATGGCACTACTATAAAAAAGGGTCAAGGGATAAGTGAAGTTTATGAAGATAATTCAAACATAAGTGAAATCGATAGGCAGGACGCTGAAAAGTCACTCAGTTTGAGGATCAATGATGATTTAGATGACAATAATATCACTACTGAATCGGAGAATAAATTGGATTACAATGGCGAAGAGGATCTAGAAAAAGGAACTACGTTGACTTCAATGGTTCTTGAAGTTGCCACCTTTGAAACAACAAGGAGATTTCAAAAACAAAATATTGCAACAAATAGAACACGAACTTGCAGTATTCAAAAATTAAGGCAATTATCATTTAGTTCACCACGTACTCTTCACGAGGTAAATTTAGATGATCCGAATTATGTTTTTATTAAAGTCTAAGTGATTCTTAATAATGAATTATTTTTCACTTATAAAGATAACAACGCAGTTGAAGCAGTGGGCAGAAGAAAGTCCTGTAGCAAGATGGGTTGATATAACAGACGGGAACTATACTGTTATGGAAAATCCTATATACATGATGATAGTAGATGACCCAAGCAGTGGCCAAATTATGTCAGCGAAACAGACTGTTATGATTGTTGCGGGTATACATTTATGTATATATTGCTAAGATTTATGATTTCGACTATAAAAACATAGGGTCCTACTAGATATAAATTTGCATAACTTATTCATGAAAGTCTTTTGAACCAAATGAATAAATTTATTGCTTTTAAGTTATTTAGTTAACATAAAGTTCCTATGCCTGATTTTTCTTAATAGTAACATTTATATTTCACTATGATATTTTCTGTCTTAAGCTTACTTTACGACATTTGATTATACATGCCGCAAGTTATTTCTAATATCAATAGTAATCCTACCATTTTTTTTAACTTTTCACCTTCATTTAATTTACTGCTTGCTGTACCTATTAGGAATCCAAGGTAGAGATCACCACGCTGTTTCGGCCGCCATGTATGTTCTGTATCAACTTATAGAACGAACTGAAGTTCATGCGGATCTTCTCACCAAGTACCGCTTCTGGGTTATTCCTGTATTCAATCCAGATGGATATGATTATTCCATGACGTTTCCCCGTGTTAGTAAATAATTAACATTTCACTTATAAAAACTGCGTGACACAATGTATTTCCGAAAACAATTCTGCAACTACCAGGCCGATCATGATGAAAATTGCTCCGACATCTCTATGTCGGAGCAATTTTCATCATGATGTAAGCTACTCTTAGCTTACTATATTAATAAATTAGTTGGTAACAGATAATATCGTATTACATAGCCTTTATTGTTTAGGAGAATGCGAATTGCGTTTATTAGTATGGGAAGCAACGTAAGAACTTAATAAGTAGAAAGATTCTTAGTAAAACAATCACAGAAATTGCTTCCTCAATTTTCCAATAGGGAACGGATTAATCCCTTACAATGATAAGAATTATTAATAAATTAAGGCATTATTTGATAAGTCTTGAAATTTTTCACACATTGGGATTATTCAAATATAATAATTAAATTCAATGATTTTTAGATAACATTTTTAATAGAGCTACAAATATCAATAAATAATCTTTAAAGTATATCTAAACTAGACATTTGCATATGAAAAATGCGTTTTCATTATTATATTATCAATTCTGTTGTTATTAGTGCATATCTGATGTAATTAATTACCTTCGAAAGGAATCCGACTCGTGGCGACGTGTTTTAATCTAATAGATACATAGATACCGAAAACGTTAATTGATATTGAATTTGTCTCTGTGAAAATATTTACGTATTTTCTTTCACGACATTCTTTATTTGAAAACAAGGATATTGGCTGTTTCATAAGAATGTTACAAACATAGACGATAACATCATTTGATTTCTTCGTTCTAAATTGTTTTACATAGCGAAGAGAATGGACAAAGAACCTTCGACAGACATGGGACTCATGCAAAGGTCGCGATTCCTGCCAATCTTGCGAACTGTATGGCATTACGTGTACCATTCAGCCATGCTACGGCGTGAATCTTGATAGAAATTTTGAATATCAATGGATACCAAGTAAGTGAAAATTTTAATCAGAGTGACCTAAAAATGTACTCGTAATAATACGTCAAACACGGCACATTGAAAAATTTTATGTTATCACCTATCATTACACAGCTGAAGAATTACGTTCTGAACATCCTTGCGGTACATTGTATGCGGGTTCCAGACAGCTCAGTGAAGCCGAAACTCGTGCTCTCACCCACTTTTTGCACGAACAGAAAACCCCGCTTTACACCTTCATAGCTTTCAAAGAGGGTGACGTGCTAGTAAGCTATATATTATTGAAATACGAAACTGAATTGAGTTTATTATAAGCAAATATAATTGTTTAGTGCTAATGATATAACTAATACACTTAGGCACCGCTTTTTACTCGCGGTATTTTACGACATAGTTATAATTTGTAAATGCCATATAAAACATCATGCTATTGTTAAACGTTTCGTTAGTCGTATATTTAATTTTTCGGTGGTTTATTCAATATTTTTAATTACTATTTACCAAACTTTTGTGACTTACACAACTATTCTTCCTAATCACTATTTTTGTAGGGTGTAATGTATCCATATTCACACACAAGGAAAAGAAGAGCTTTTGATCACGTTTATGTAAGTATAAAATAAAATCATAATTTTCTTCATTGTATGTACATTTAAATCTATAATATTATTATTTTGTATCTCAACTACACCAGATTACGTACACATATTAATTTAAACCGTTTAGGATAAGGATAAGTATCCTTACATAGAATATTTTAACAGCACGGCCCCGCCGTGCTCTAACTTTGGACAATTTCTTATATACTATGTAAATATACCTATTCTTTAGGTATCGTAAACTTGTTTAAAGTTTCAGGTAGAATAATGGAAGAGTTTTGCAATCGAATCATTTTAAATGAACAATAAATATGCATGTAATAATTAAATGATTTCTTTTAAGAGGCAACGAGCATCACGGGCTGCATCTGCCGCTTACAGCATTAGCGGTAGACCTTATGTAGCTGGGCAGACTTCAGAATTTTTACGTAAGCACCTAAAATCCAAACTTATGAAAAAATTAACCGCGAGAAATTTTCTGAGTTTGAGACAAGTTTTCTTAAATACCATATACAACAAAATTGGCTTAAAACAAGTAAACGTTTCACAATAGATATTTATAGGTATATATATTTTTATTAAATTTAGAAGAGCAGAAGAGAGATTATTAATACGAACATGTATTATTTGTATACTATCTCTGAAGATATTCATTACTTCGCATATGTGTAAATTCTTTTTTCAATAGCTCTTTATGCTGGCGGCATTGAAGACTGGGTTGATGGACATCTAGGCATCGACAACACGTACACCGTAATGATGTTTCGACCAACTGATTCATATAGTTCTAAGCTGTTGACAGAAGTGAGTATAATTGATCAGTTACTGTGACAACTTTCAAAAATACAACTCTCAATTGATGACAATGGAAATTAAATATAACTAGCTGACCCAACACTCTTCGTAAATTAGGGGTTGCATATATTTTTATATGCTGTATCATAGGAAAATAGTAATAAAAAAAATTGCTTAAAATATAAAAAGTAAATGTTAGGGGTGGACAACCCTTATAATTTAGGGATATGAAAAATCGATAGTAGCCTATTCTCAGACCTACTGAATGTGCATATAAAATTTCATAAGAATCGGCCGAGCTGTTTCGGAGGAGTATGGGAACGAACATTGTGATACGAGAATTTTATATATTAGAATTAAATAAAAAGTTTTTCTGCCGTTGAATTACGAGTCTATTGTTTATGTTTTCTAGTGTTAATTGTTTTCTTTTAAATTTACGCAACTGTAGGTACATTTACTTATTGACCTCTTAACCATTTTCTTAGCAATAAAACGTTTATTATATTTGGAGAATACTGGCATAGTATTTATAATAGTATTACAAATATTTTGTAGCGTGTCGTGCATGAAGCCTACGCAGCTGTAGATACACTTTTGCTGCAGAGCGTCGAGCCCTTAGGACCACCGCCCGTCACATTAACTCGATCAAGAGCTACCACGCCGCTATCTCGTATCTTAGATATTCTACTGGCAATTTTGTTACAATGGATTTACATAGAATTTCACTCAAACTGAAATTAGTTTTTATTTTTTAATTGTTTACTTTGAGTCGATATGACTGTTTTGAACGTAAATAAGGTGTGGTTTCAAAGAATCAGCAAATGATCAATAGATGTAACTGGAGTTTATATTTTAATATTTATATACAGTTGTCATCAAATTAATATCCACTATAAAACATATTAATACGAATAGTTTTAAAGTTTTTCATATATTATAGAATAATTATGAAATAGGCTTTCGTTCTTCAAAAGGTTACAGTACTCAGAGTCACGGCTATAACTACCACACCACAACTATAGCTAGGCCATTATCGCGATGCACCTATTAATTTCTAATTTTACATTATTTTATTATCAAGAATTTTCTCTTATATAATAATTTATCATTGATGCCCCCTTTAATATGTCATACCTAATTGTATTATTGTTGTGTAAATATAGTTGTCATTAAAAAATAATTGAATGGTTTTTATTAACGTTTTAATATCAAATAGTTAATTTTTTTAACAGATACTATTTTAATTTATACTATACATACTAACTTAATTGGAATATAGTTATATAAAAAACTCATTTCCTCTTTGAGACATAATCACTTGACGCCTTCATTACTAACAAGTCGCCGAAAAAACCTTATCAATTCCAGTATATAATTCATTTCTAAAAAAACTATGAATAGTACGATTACATTGACTTTTAAATGATGTTTTTATCTTATAAATATGGCTAATTTCTTTTCTTCAATTCTGTGATAGAAATGTGTATATATACGTAAATAAGTAGTTTATATTTCGGTTTTGTCAAGTTTAAGTTTCATAATTCTTTATACTTATCTCGTGTTTGCTGTTGACTGTGTAGTCAACTGGGTGACGCTACAAACTGGCTGTCTCATCGTGCAGTATCACTGATAATTAATACAGATGCTAATTACCTATAAGTATACAATCAAAACATTACTTCATTCGATCGTTACGTGTACTGTCTAGTGTGTCGTGTCAGCAGCTTAACGCAGTACACAATCATTAATTAAAGGAGTTTCAAAAATGGTAAGAATGTGAAACTGTGATCCCTTATTTTTAATTTTGATATAATTTCTACAACTAATTATGTTTATTTAGAAATATCTTCAAGTTATTACACATATAGAGATTCTGATTATTGATTTAGCGACAAACATTTTTTTTTATTATTATTATTGCCCTCTGATTGTGAAATGGCTATTTTTCATTCAACTATTTCAATCTATCTGCAGACAATTATGTCTACTGTCGTTCGTCGTATTTCTATGAAATATCTTGGCTACAATACAACAAAAGGAATTTATGCTTTAATGCCTGCTGTACCCACTAGATTCTCATACATATAACAAACTAAACATAAAATAAACTTCGCAGTTATAAAAAATTGATAATTTAATCTATATTTACAACCTCCAAATTTTAATATTCGTTCTTACACAAAGAAACTATATAAGCATATATTAACGTCAACAAATCCCTTAGGGATTGCGTTTATTATGAATCTGTAGCAATAATTTAAAGATTTCGTTAAGTACGTTTATCAATACTTTAATTCATATTTATATCGTTATTATTGAGGCTATCAACACGATTTACTATCGCCTTCGACAAAAATACCATGATTGTATTTTGACATTGTCACTGTTTTTTAGAGGCAATTATTATTAGATATTATGTCAGGGAAAATATTCTTCTTTATAAATAATATTTAGAATAGTTTAAATACATATATTTTTTGATTTGATTATAAAAAAATATATGCCGTTCCGTTCCACATCTTGTTACCATTTAGAAGAGCTTGATTGAAGCCTATTGCGTATTAAATCTTGGGGACTTACGATCAAGATACAGTAAAAACTTCGACAAATAGTTTGACAGTCCCATTTAATGTTAACCTAACACTATATATCTAAATAATTCTGAAGAGACCTAATAAGTGAAAAGATAATGTAGGTGCATCGCTATATAATGGATGCATTAGTACTTCCAACTCAAGATCTATTTGTATTTGCTAAATGAATAAAAA
>JAOSYY010000002.1:7478630-7492803 GCA_025727935.1 Hebomoia glaucippe
TTAACGAAATATAAACCCAATCTATTCTAATTTTGAAATAATAACCGTCTCAGATATATATGTGTTAACAAATCGCAAGTCGTTAATAAAATGAAGGCTTCTTACAGTATTCTTAATGACAAATTTATACTAAAAAGGTGTTCATTGAATGAGGAAAAACAATACATTTATGAAATAAAAGAAAAATTGTATTTTTAATTAAGCTGTATTTTAGATAAATACTGGAATACTACATATGTCAGAATTTATTTAAGTATTAAACCCAACTTGGATATCTTAACTAACCGTGATAAGCAGTCATAATGCGCATAAAATTTAAATTTAAGAAAATAATTAACATTAAATACTAAGATACTATTACTTATACTTAGATTTTTTCTTCTTCTTGCTTGACTTCTTCTTATGCTTACGTTTTTTCTTTTTTTTCTTGTGATCATCAGAACTTGAGCCTGATTCACTATCACTATCACTTACACCGCGTCTCTTTTTCTTCTTGGTTCGTTTCTTTTTCTTCTTCCGCTTACGAGCATCCGATGAAGACGATGAGGATGAATCATCTGAACTCGAAGACACGCTGTCCGAATCCGGCTTCTTTTTTACATTCGTCAAATCCAATTTGATTGTTTCATTTTCAAATTTCGGTTTCTTTGAAGCGGTAGGGCCGGGAGATCTTGAGTGTTCTCGTTTCTTAGCAGATTCATCTTTGGTCTCGTTATCAGATTCAACATTTTCGTCGTAATCCGGTTCAAAGTGAGCTTCATCCAAAGATTTCTTTCGTTCTTTTTCATTTATCATTAGAGCTTCAAGATTCGATCCTTTATTACGTATTGTTTTATCATCAGTATTTGATTTTTTATCGTCTTTTAAAGGTTTTTTTTTGTGGTCATGTCGGTTATCTTCGACTTTCACAATTTCAGCTTTCACTCGTCTTTCAACATTACGGTCTTTGGAAGAATTAGATCTACTTTCTGATTTTTTAGTTCTTTCTTTTTCAACAGTAACCCGACGGTATGAACCTTGATCTTTTTTCGGAGTTTTTGATCGTGACTTAACCCTTTCCACTGTACTAAGAACCATGCGAGCTTCTCTACCTTTTTGTACAGTATCTACTTTCCCGCCTAATCTATCTTTAACAGATAATCGAGGCGGTGGAGTTTTAGAATATCTACCTTTTTTGTCAGTAGATTCTAAAGACCTCCGTTCTGGATCATTTACCGGTACAGTTATTTGAATGTTGTTTAATGCAGTTTTCGGTTGTTCGTCTCCATATAACTTTAATCGATCACTGCTTATTTTCTTTATTTCAATTGGTTTTAAGGAATTTATAGTCTTTGCAAATATTGCTTTCTCGGCACGTTTTATAACTTCAGAAGTTACTTTTCTAGAATCTCCATCTTCCTCAGGGGATGTTATCTCCCCGGGTTCTTTAGATTTTTCGTTATTTTCATCATCCACTTCCCATTTTGATAACACTGGCAAAGGGGCTAATACTTCTTTATTCGTATTTGAAGCTATTTCTAAGTCAGCCGCTAATTCATCAGCAGCAGGTTGAAGCTCAATGCCATCAAAAGGTTCATCTTTACCACTCGTATCTGGCTCTTTAATTATCGGTTTGTCTTCAGTATTATCAACTTTTACGTAACTCTGTATAATTTCTTTGTCAACCGTTTCAGCTGCTTCATCTCCATATAAGTCATCTTTCAGATCTTTAGCAATTTCAATTTTTGGAATATCTTCCTTATTATTTGATAATTGTACATCAAAATCCTTATTTTCATTACTTTCTTGCACTTCCTCGACTTTATTTTGTACTGGGTCCAGCGACTGAATACCTCTCTGTCCGACGTTATCTTCCTTTTTACTTTCTTTTGTATCTTTCTTTTCTTTTTTCTCACGCTTCTTTTTCTTTTCAATCTCTCTTTCTTTTTCCTTCTCACGTTTTTTCTTTTTCCTATCTTTCACTTTTTTATCTTTATCTTTATGATCTTTGCTTCTTTCTGTTGACGACTTATCTCGCCCTCTATCTTCTTTCTTATCTCTTCTGCCATCACGATCACGTGATCGGCCCACAGATTCACTTCGGCGCTTGTCACGTACATCACGCAAACGAGCTTTCTTTTCAGGCGTACTTCTTTCATGAACGCGGTCTTTATCTTTATCATATTCTTTATTTCTATCGTGTTCACGAATACGTTCATCACGAGGTTCTCGACTCTTTTCAAGAAGGCGAGGTCTTTCTAATCTTTCAGGTATTTCACGGCCATCATTAAACTTTTCTCTTCTTTCATTCTCAGGCCCATTACGCCTAGATCCACCCCTGCTTCGAGACGAATTAATAGGTCGGAATCCTGGTCTACCTTCGCGATTTTCGTCCCTAAATCCTTCACGATAGTTCGGATCATGAAACGCAGGGACTTGTTCTCTTGGGTCAGCACTAGGAGGTCTGAACGCCACACCCCCTTCCCGGAAATTATGAGGAATATTATCTCGATAAGTTCCTTCTCGATATGGCGCATTCCTAAAAGCGTTTTCACGAAATTGGGACGGTCCACCTCTATAATTTACATCACGATGCGGTCCAGGTAGACCCTGATCTCTATAAGGTTGTCCATCTCTATACGATATGGGTACACCATCACGAAACGGTGGCCCTGGTCTAAAGTTTTCCCTATAACGCTGGGAATGATCTATGTGTAGAGATGGTATATCATTTTGCATTGGCGGTATAGAGGCATCCCTGTAGCTCACAGGACCATCTACATATGGTGGTGGGCGATAAGAGTCTCTATAATTCGAAGGCGGTAATCTTTCGCGATCTACACTTCCAGGCGGTCCAAATGAAGGTTTTTCAAAAGGTTGTGGCTCAAATCCAGGTACTGGGGGCTCTACCCCTGGAGGAATATCTTCAAATTGTGGATTGAATCGACCTCGATAGCCTGGAGGGGGGATATCAGGCTGGGGTTGGATATTGATACCCATGAGTGGTACAGGTTTTGCGCCAAGAGGCGGATACACGGGTTGTCCAACATTGTTCCTAGGACCATATCTGAAAAAAAAAAATATAAAATAGAAATTAATACAGTTTCTTTGCATATATGCTTTAGCAATCGCACTAAACCTGATGATTTCAAACAAATAGCGGATTCGGATTCAACTTTTTTAACAGCAAGGATATAAAAATTTATTTAATGGTTGATAAATATGTAGAGACTAGTCTCTGTGAATAATAATATGTGTATCTAGATACAGATATTATTATTCACAAACTCATTAAATGAAGTTAAACGCGTATTTATAATTTACGCATCGACCGAAACAAGACATTAATTTCAATAATATCCTTATGAAATTCTTTGTAAAAATAATAATTACGAATATCTAATACTTTTTCTCAGAAGATAATTAACTTTAATAAAGAAAAATCATAATAACTTTAGTTTTTAAAATGAAAAATAAAATATGGATTCGGCTGCTTCAATACATAGTGTTCATAACTCTAAAAATAAAATTTGTTCATTTTTACCAGAACATTCGGAATGATTTGACGGCTACCTGCCCTACTGCAACATTTCTTTACTGATTACATCAAGTGTTAACCCAGTCAAAACGTGTAAAGATAACTTATCTCTACTAGCAGTAACTTACGTGCACTAAAGGAACAACAACTCAGCAAGTAGCCTAAGACTATGTTCCATATCTTAAGTCATTTAAATCGGAAATGATACCTCAAAGCAACAATGCTACACCGCTTTTATTCTAGTGATTTGCGAAATGCACAACACTTTTTACTCTTTACTCCGTTTACTCCTGTTATAAACGAAAGATATGTTGACACTGACTCTTCCCGTGCTGGGTAATTAAAATTAAGTTTAAAAACGGATGACCATCGGATCTGTAACCCATCGCAGGCAAATATCTATAAAGTAACTTAAAGTAAAGTGTATTCGTATGTGTACATTTTCAATGCTTTGAAACCTTTTTTTATACTTTATCTTCGCTGCATATCAATGTGATGTGTACAGATATATATTGTATAATATAATATTCATAATAATTAAAGGTTACATTAAAACCATTTAAAGAAAATTAATAGGTTTTATTACATTAACAATAATGAGATTTACATTAAGCAAGTAAAGATGTTCTAATCCTAAAAAATACTATTACAATTAATCTGAGATAGGAAATTCTTAACTGGTTGTATTAAACAAAACAAAGATTATTTAAAAACAATATTAAACGTCAATACAATACTTAAACTGCCCGCGAATATACTATTATTATGATAAGTGATATATCCTATTTAGTATGATACCTATTTAGTTAAGCGACAAATATTTAAGTTTCTACGAAGTTTTATCTCTCAATATTGTTAATGAAGATATAAATTCGTAGAGAAATCTTTTTAAGAAATTTGTTAACAATTTAATTTGAACTTATTAAAATAAAATTACGTAAACGTAACTTTTATGGCTGAAAATATTTATCAAAGAATGAAATTAATAAGCCTTATTATGAACGTAATATAATTGTTTTATTATACAAGTAATATACAATATAAAAAACAACTAAATTAAAGAAAATGGTCAAGTCAATCCTATCAGAAATCTATATATCAAACATTAAAATGATAAGTATCGAATTTCAATAATAATTACCGGTGGTATTGACCCAAAACTGATAAATTAAAAATATTTATAACCTTAATAAAGATATCAACGGTCCATAAAAAATTAAGATGCCATAAACCTTATCAGTGTACATGCTTGCATTTACTTTTTGAAATGAACATAAATTAAATAAGACATTTAAACCACACGCAAAATAGTATTACAAAGTCTTAGTAATTTACATCAAACGCAAAATTAAAAGGTTGCAATTACGTAAAGATGTTATCTATACAAAAAACATTCATATTGTTACGCAAGTTTTAAATTTACAAAAAGTACCGAACTACCAATGTAATTCGAGGAGTTGAAACTTTAAACATCACACATTATTCATATTACTATTAGGATAATTAACAATCCCTTCCTGTAGAACATATAGTATAGAAAGGCTATCTAAAAAATATAATTATTCTTTTTCCGAAATAACAATTTTTAAAAGGTTACCATGAAGTAATACAGATGAAGTACAATGGCTGAAATCATGTATAGGATCTTACAAAACTAAGGTCTATTCATAAAGGTGGACAGGTCCCACGTCAAACAAAGCATCAACCAAATTGGTTGAAAACTCAGGCGGGATTAGTATTTTTTTAAATCTTATTTACAAAAATAATAAGATTTAAAAAAGAATTAAAGCTAGTTTTCCAAGGGATCGTATGTAATAATATATAATTTATAGGAATGTTTGCGAATAGCTTCCGTTTAAAATATTTTAATTTATTCACAGATAATGCTTGTTAAAATTTTGTCGTATAAAAATATATTTATTATTCATTAATCAATTCATATAATTAAAAGAAGAAATTAAAATATTTAAACTGATTAGTTGAATATTACATCATTAAAAAAATTATGTACGATATTTACAGTAACTTTTTAATATATTTAGTTCATTAATTAGTAATATCACAGTAATTCTGGGCAATCACCCAACAAATATAAGTCAAAAAACATTATTTATACAAAATATAGAAACAACAAATAATCGAAAAAAATTGCACCAGCACGGTTATTTACATTTCAATGTGTAATATAACTTCACAGAGATTTGGTGTTTAACAATGACGTAAAAGTGATACAATAATTAAAAATATTTAACTTTAAAGTTCATACTAGATTATCTTAGAATACTAAAATTAATGCTCGATACTATTCTATAAATATAATATGTAACAGAAAAAAGGTATTATAGATGGATATCATATATGAGTATCATATTACAAACGTTATATCTAAAAAATAAGTTGTCATGTTGTAGAAAAGAAAGCGTACAAAATAAGCTTCATGACATTATAACTATAATAAAAAATACATTCACCTCGATGTACTTATATAGCATAAAAAACATAAACTTGTACTACATATCTTATTACATTATTTTTGAGTTAAGAAGTCTTTCTATAAAATTTATATAATTCTATCAATCAACTATTAATACATTATTCTCGTTCCATTATCAGGACCTCATTGACGATTTCAAGGTTACAATCAAATCAAAATAAAAGTCATTATTTTTAACAATTTTTATTATAGAACTGTATATATATTTTATAACCTATTGCAGATCGAAAGGAACGTAAAAAAAATTATATATTATTCATGAAAAAGACACTTTATCACAGATTATTTGAATATTTACATAAAAGCATACCATAATATATTTAATACTGCAGTAACTTAAGATATAACTAAATCAAATTACTTTTAATTTTATATTTATTCAGATATGTGTGTTGTGACCACAATATTAAGTATATATGTGGACCCATAATAGACATATAATCGAAAATTTAATAGTACATAAAAGTAACACCAACAGCGCAAATGTTCTTTCGAAGAGAAAACAACAATGATTAAGAATCTTACAAAAATCATACAGTTCACACTTCATACTTAATAAAAATAGTTATAACGTGGTAAATTAAATAACCGTCTTGGTTTGAATTAATACTTAGTTGCTCAGTGGTACAGCGGGTTATCGTTACAATTTATTTAAAATATTTCTTTGGCATTTTTGGCGAAATTGTCTCTTTCAGTTCTCGACAAGGCTGTAGTCTTTTTAGTAGACATTTGAATCTCGCAAAAGTAATAGAGAAAACGTATCATGTTTTATAAACAATATGCATGTAAACATTCCAATGGTATAAAGATTAACAAAATGTTACATTAAAATAGAGGTAAGGAATTAATTCCCAATAAACTATAGCAAAACATGATTTTGTTAAGAAGCCCATGCAGGTTTATTCTTTTCTGAAATGCTTCCACACAATTTTTCGAAATATTATACATACGCATTATTCCTTTATATGTTAGGTGGTAATTAGGCGTTCTTCGAATCTTTTTCGTCTTTTGTTTAAGCACTACACAACACGATTACGCGCATCTCTTACGTTTATATTTATGCAATCCTTAGTTATTTGCAATACGAGTATATTACTTAGATTATTGTCAATTTGACAAAAGTTAAAAATAATGAAATATATAGATTGTATAATCTCCAATTTACGACTTTATCTTAGGTATCAAGGTTCTATCAGATATTTTTAAAGCTCGTTAAATTATTTTCGCCTCCAGCCTCGATTAAAAATAACTTATTGTATATAAATTTGTTTGATCAATCATATCTCCTCTTACGGGAATTCGACTTGCACGTTTATGAATTCGTCTTATGAATCGTGTAATTTCGAAATATCTCTTTACTTTTCAAGATTTAATTTCTTCAAATAAATAAATGAGTAAATATCATCAAAATAAATCATTTCTCATATCTCTGGGCAGACGTGTAACACAAAGGCGCCATCGCATATTCGAGCGCCTGTTGCGGGTAAACTCAGTGGCCAGTTAAAGAGTGAGAAATATTTAGTCTAGATTTTTAAAATGCATCTATAACTAATATGCATATATTTTACACTACATCGGTTATTTTTTGAAACGTTGGTTAAGTTCTCCTTACGTAAGGCGAAATTCAAATGCCTAATTGTTTGGCAAAAAAATTGTTGACAATTTTTTTTCGGAATCTCTACATATATGAATGTCGTAAAGCGCCCCCACTCAATTGCACTGCACATCCTGAACTATAAGTAATGATGCCTTCGTGCGTGTAGTAGGTTCTTAGCGATATTACGTCAGAATTATAGACAATTTAAAAGAAATAAACTGCATACACAACTACCTTGCCTAATTTAGCGATACAGAATTTTAATGAAAAATAAACCTAAATCATTGATATACATAACATAATAAAATTTCCTGTGTTTTCTTTATTATTCTATCTTTTTGGACGAAGAGTTAGAGGAGGAGCCGCTGAGACGCTATTTGACACGTTTTGTGTCGGCTTCCTCCTACTTGTCTTTATTTATGGATGTTTACTATGTCAACTTAAAAATACTTATAATAATAGGATTATTCTATTAACAAAGATAAACGATAAAATGGGCTTATCAATTAGAGGATTTGAGTTATATTATAATTTGTATATGGGTACTATTTATAAACAACTTTGATTAATAATAAAAATTAGCCTAGAGTTACATTCGAATACTTAATTAAGGTAAAATATGAAATAACGAAAAAAGAAACGTTCAATGTTAACATAAATAATAATTTGATAAGTTTAACTTTGTTGCAGTATTAGGTAACTATAAAAGAGAGAAGAATTACTACAAAATAAATAAAAAGAGTATATTCACAGTTTATTAATTATCCATGCACAGAATTGGGCTCATTTAAACTCTTAAGACTATTTATAATATATTCTATAAATTGGGTATGTTTTTAGAGTACATATATTATTCCGATATTGTCGGGGCTAGCTCCCCATGAGGGCCGTGTGAAAAAGGTTAATTTTTGGAAAATGCTTTAAGCCTTTTCCGTGATGTATTATATGTGTTGTCTGTATGTAAGTCTTTTGTCAAAAATTACGCCGAACTATTTTATTGTTGGTTTTTGTTCGAGTCTAATGTCATTAAATTTTATATTCGTGCTATCTGCTTTCTTAGTGAAAAAGATAAGTTGTGTTTTCTCGGTTTTCTTTACTAGGTATACAAATAAAAATAATAGAGAATAAGTTACATCAAAAAAGCAATTAAACATTTTCTAAATTTGTACTATTTTCAGGATAGTACAATTTAAATATATTACTATGTATTTAATGTATTTTATACTGCATTTACTAGGAAAATTATAGATTTAACACATTTTTACCTATAGAGGTCTATTTACCGCATTTATATGAAAAGAAATATATATATAACTATCAATGCAAGTGAGAAGCAAATACAGTATTAAAATGTCAATATAATTATAATTTAGACTATCTCTAAATACTATTAGTAAATGGCTTAATTTTAAGGATATCGCTACTTTAATAAGACAATGCCTCAACCAATGATGATGTTATGTTTCCATACAAATCGTACATTCGCCCGAGTTGCGAGACTAAATGCTATTAACTGAATCGTTCAGCGCACACATAGATTAACATTTTAAAACAAAAGTTCAGAAATGGGATGAAATAATATATATATAAATTTTTAAATTCCTGATTATTATATTATTTATATTCAAATATGTAAAATGTAATTCATAAAAAAATATAGCTTTTCAACTAACGGCATATAAAATGAATAAAAAGGAATAGCCTAAAATAATTGTCAGTAATGTTACAGTTTCTATGTGACTGGTGGAAATAATGTATATGGCAACTGTAAAAAAGACTAAAGTTAAATTCTGTCTTTAAATTTTTTTATTACAATAAATATTATTTATTGTATATTTTTATTAAAGCTTTTCCACAAAAGTGAATGTTGAATGAAATTCTCTTAAAATATATTATTTGTCACTTATTCATCAGCAATAATCTATATATCAGTAATAATGTAATTGCGTAAAAAGATTAAATGTGAGTATGGACATAAGGAAAATGTCTTCTGAAATAAATTACGTATTATTCAGTGGCCAAAAAAGAATGAGGTTAATTGGTGTTAATCTTTTTTATTCAGGATAGTTATGAAAAATATAAAAAGTTATAATTGATCAATTTAAACACTGAACGGTTCAATTGATGAATGTATTCATACGATAAGTTTTTTAATTGCGCTACTGACATACTGACATACATTTTGCAGAAGAGGCAGTGTCAAATCAAAGCCATGATATGATTCAACTGAAGACCTTCTCATGTAGTTAACAGGATAGCTTCGTATTGACCTCGTCGTATTTTGATAACAGGAACACATAACGAAGAATTTTTGAGTCTACTTACCGGACGCCCAACTTTATGCCGACAAGATATTAAAATATATACATAATAGTATAATAACCACACTACATTTATAACTAAACGTGCTAAAACAATTGAATCGCAACGTCCGCATTTATTTGTTTTAGAAATGCACTGCAATCTCAAGCACAGGTTCAATCCGATAACGTAAAACTCAAGAGAGGGTTCGAGAGTGGAACGTCGCGTGTGGACGCAATGTAAACTGTTACTATCGTACCTGCCTCCAAACGACGGCTCACTACGACGTGGCGGCGACAACAGTTCGTCGTAAACTCCGGCAAATCTGCAACAATCAAGCGCATACCTTGTTATACATATGTTTTTGCCACAAGCGATTGGACTGAAACTCAAAATCTTCGAGAGATTCAGAGTCAGGTAGGATAGAGATTTAAATTAGGAAAATAAATATTATACTTGTAGATACCAAAGCAGTATTAGGTGACTTATGGACCAAAAAATTAACGACAAAATATTTAAAAAAAACATATGTAAACCTTACAGCATAATTATAATAGACTTACGAGTAGAATTGACTGTAAAAAAATAACTCGGCAACATGAAACCATTATTAATTATTCAACGATATCTTACTCATTTACTTCGTATTATTTCAAGCATACAGAAAGTCAACGATGAAAACAAAATGCACATAAGAGCACTTGAGACTTTTCCATACGAGAACGAAATAATAAATTGATTTGTGTAACGGAAACGTAACTGCTTATCTTTACAACGTGGTACATACAACAAAGAAAGTAAAAATTGTGTTTTCGAACAGAAATGAAGATTTCTGTTATATTTTTTTTCAGTTTTACATTGTATTCTTGGTACATAAATCATAAAAATGAATTACCGGTGTGGTGACATCGGTCGTGGCGATGATCGTCCAGCGCCGCGATGTGGTGAGTGCATGGGTGAGTGGGATGGCAATATGCGCGCCGGCGAGCGAAGTGGGGACCTCAGCGGGGTGCGCACCACGGCGCGGACTGGGGAACGTCCGCCCGGCGAGCGCATAGCGGACCGGTAGCGCATGGGCGAGCGCATACGGCGTCGAGGTGAAGGCGATCTGTAAAAAGTATGATGACAGATTTCCAAAAACTGTCCTATAATAATCTAAAGCATATACTACTAACTTTTAGATTTGACTTGGTGTTTTCATATTTTAGCGTAAACAAGTAGCGAATAACCGTCTTCGTGATCCCTTCTACCTCAATATAAAAAATGACAATCGGTTCAGTGGTTTCATCATCACTGTAATAAAGAAACTCGCTTTCTCATTTACAATATTAATGAGGATAGTAAAATAACTTAAAAATTTAGATTACAATGCTTGTCAATGTAATACCACTACTATTGATGTCAAATTTAATGAAAAAAACGTATACACTATAGATTTTAACGAAACAAAACCTATTTATTCGATAATTTGATCACGGAAAAGTGTCGTGTTTGTTCTGATTGGTGTTGAATGTGTCATAGAGGATTTCCGCAATTTCCAAAGTAATTTCATTATTATAATCAGGTATCAGTTTCCTTCTTTAATTGATGTATACTGTGGATAAGTATCAATAGTCACTTAAACTGCGATAAGCAGAGTTGTCGACCGATATAAAACATACCGTGACAAAGATATAGTTCTGTTACGGGACCGTCTTCTTCGCGGTGACCATGGCGACCGGCGTAACCGACCACGCGATATTGAACGTGACCTGGAATAAGAGGATAATTATGTTAGATATATGAATCGTCATCATCGACATATAACATGCAAGATTACTTAAATAACATAATATTCTATCTGTCGATTCAATAACATGTTATTTCCAGTAATGAGTAAACAAATTGCTTAAAATTAAAATTACCTGTAAGTCATATAAACATTTTGGGTGTAAAAAAATATGAATAACCCGTTTACATGTAATTTCTTTGAAAAATTAATATATCACAAAATATTATAAAAATATGTAGCTTACAAACTTAGCCTAATGTACTAAAAGCCACCAACACCATTTTACGATTATGAGAAAAATAAGCATGCACGGCTAATCAATAGTGTCGTTAATTACGACACAGAACAATACCCAAAGGTAAATACAGTATACACGAACCTAGAATATCGAAGTCTACTGGAGCCACGACTTCGTGGTCGAGCACGAGGCGAGCGCGGTGAACGTGACCCGCGCAGGGGCCGAGGCGATCGCGAGTCCCGTGAGGGGCGGGGCGAGCGAGAACCACGAGTGGGGCGAGGGGAGCGAGAAGAGCGCGAGGGCCGAGGCGATCTAGAGGCACGGACGGGACGTGGCGAACGAGACGCTCGAGGTGGGCGGGGCGAACGGGACGAGCGCGAGAGGCGGGGGGAGCGAGAAAGGCGCAAGGCCCGGGGCGAACGCGGGGAACGCGATCGCGAATCACTGCGCGAGCCAGATTGCACTCGACGCCGTTCTTCTTCTCTCCTTTTCGCCCGCATCTCCTTTTCGCGAATCATTCGATTGAACGCCTCGAGCGGATCCTCGCTGCGCCTGCACCAATATACGACAACCATTATAAACGATACGAACTCGATAACAACTTATACTTCAATATATTCGTCGAGTCTAATCAGAAACAACAATTATAAAAAACGATAGAAATACATATAAAGTTATGTCACTTCACAGACTAAATCTTTATAAATATTTGAAAGAATCTTGACATAAAGGTGACCTGTATCTGACAGAGGATTCATTTTATTTTAAAATTTAAACAGCTTACCCATTAGGTGAGTCTTTGATTCCCGGCGGCGGTGGTTGATAAGGGTCATGCGTTGGAAAGCGATCGTTGTATGGCCTTCCTAATGGTCTTCCGTACGGCGGGCTAAACATATTATGTATTATTAAAGTAGATTATTATAATCAATTTTACGCCTAATTTAAATATTCATGGTTCTAAAAATGCAAATGATATTTTCTAATTCATACAAATTTATTATTAATATATGAATTTACTTAGCTTTTTGCAAAGAAAGACACTAGATAAAAGATATTTTGACATTGGTAATGCTAACTTTAAAAAATAATACTTAGATGTTGCATAAAATAAAGATATTGTTTGTCTAATTTTTCCAATTTAACTACTAGAAAAACATTATTGGAAAAAGTTAATTATCCATCTACTAATTGATAACTATGCTTACTTATAATGAGGTGCCGGCACTCCTGGTACAAATGGAGGAGGTCCTCGATTGTAAACTCCCTGTATGAACAAAAAATAAATCTTAAAGTTCTTATTTATTATCACCCCATTCTGACATCATCAACTGATTTAAATTATTTAATTATTATGTGGTGTTTAATGCAACTCTAACAATATATTTAGTTCAGTTTTTAAATGGTAAAAATTACCTGTGTTGATACAGTATCTCTTCTTTCATCTATTGTAGGAGTGCTATCTCTTTGTTCATCTACCCTTGATACCTAATAAAACAAAAGAACATTATAAAGCAATTTATGGACCTTTCAAATATTATATATAACCACTAAGAAAGCATCGATAGAATATTCAATTAAGATTTTGTTCATTACTTACTTTTAAGTTAATGAAATATAAAATAATGAAATAGAAAAGTATAAAATGTAAATTTATTTGGTTTTATATAAACCAGAGACCATTGAAAAAGAAACAAAAATGTATAATAACCTTCGAAGGCCCTTCCAGTGTAGTACGTGTTGTAGGAGGTCCTATAACAAAGAATAAAAAATATTAGGATAATATTTAAACTTCTTAGAATTTGTAATTAGTTAGAAAAATAAACTAAAGTGGGTATAACATCTATTATTTGTTAGGATTTTTGGTAAATTCTGCAATATATGACTAAACAGTTGTTTTTATAGCAGTACAAGCCAATCTAAATTAATCTAAACCGCACAAAAATAATTCTCTAGATACATTTCTTTACGATCTGAAACAGCCTTTATGAAATTTATATAGGATTTTGACAAATCTTAAATGATCTCTTATTTTATAAAATACAATCAGTACTTGTAAATATAAATACTGCAAAAAGCACATAAGCTACTGCCACAAACATTCTAGAGAGTATGCAATGTCGTTATATTATACTTTACCTAATTCTTCACAAATTTGAGACATACATTTTTTATAAAAAACATTTGTGCGTTCAGAATAATAAGTATACATACATGTCCTATATTACTTAAAGAAAAGCAATACATTCGGAATTGTG
>JAOSYY010000002.1:7499321-7509946 GCA_025727935.1 Hebomoia glaucippe
TTTTATTACTGGAATGGTATTATTTGGTATATTATTTAAAAAGTCATAACTTCACCAAATTAATATGTATTAATTTACATTATATTGTTTTACATTAAAAAAATAATGTCTTAAGAATAAGCACTGAAATTATTAGTACAAATTTAATTACATAAAAAGGTTAAGGTTTAATGTTCAAATATTAATTTTTATGCTTAGTTATTTATTAAGGCTTTTTACTAAAGGATTTCTTCTTTTTCTTTTCTGATTTCTTTATCATTTAAAGTTGGTATTAAACATATTTTTTGTAACATTAATCCCACTAATTCTATTCCTCTAAACCATTCTTTGTTTGTTTAAATTTTGTATAGACTGAATGTCCAACTTTCAAATTTCATAGTCATTAACATAGTGCATTACATATCAAATATTAAGATTATTCCTTTGTTTGTATGTACATAAATTAAATTAGAAAAAAAGTTGTTTACTTCCTTTATAATGAACAAATGGCATTTTTCTATACTTTAATAATAATTGAATCCACAAATGTTGAGAATTTTATAGCTACCTTTTACGACGATGTCCTTGTCGGTGTCTCTGTGTTTAAATTTGCTAACACGTCATTATTATAACCTTTTAAGCGGCCAAAATATTTTTAACAAATATTCCGCGTGAAATGCCTATTTAGTATGAGTTTAGCATATGTGATGCTCACTAGTATTTTTTGTTAAACGATTAAGCATTAATCAATTTAGTTTGTCGATTTTTTAATGACTATAAAGGTGTCAACAATGTCAAAATAAAAATGTTTATATTCTATTAATATGGTTTCGTGATATGTAATCGCTAGGTGAATTATTTTTTAGGAGGATGGTGAATTGGCAAAGAAAGTTCCTAAGAAAAAGCCACCACGAGTGGAAGACACAAGAAGCAAAAAGGAACATGTGAACGTCGTATTTATTGGACATGTAGGTAAGTGCTGGTCCACACTGTCAATATGACTAAGCAATTTTAAATAGACAATTATGTATTGATTGTACATTTTTTTTAATCAAAATAGCCATAATATCTATAAGGTGATAATAAACTCTTAAAGTTTTTTTTGTACATTTTAATACAAGATAATTTATTTATATTACTCCTGTTTTGCATAGAAAGTCTCTTGCATCACTACTACATTGTTGAAAGTTAAATTGTATAATAATATAAATGAAAATTATTAGATGCTGGAAAATCTACAATTGGTGGACAAATCATGTCACTAACTGGGATGGTGGACAAAAGAACGTTAGAAAAATATGAGCGTGAGGCGAGAGAAAAATCAAGAGAATCTTGGTATTTGTCATGGGCGCTTGACACTAACCAGGAAGGTAATAATTTTTTATTAATAACTGTTTACTCGCGGGGGAAGGCTTAGTCTAGTCACAAACAAGGAATTAGTGGAATTTGCGGATGGCTAAAACGTGTTTGTGAGTTGTAAAGATTATTATTATAATTAGGGCTTAGCCTTGGGTTCTTTTGAAAACAAATCAAAATACCTAATGAGGTCAAAAGACAATGTTAACTACTATTTTTTGTCTAATTGCTTGGCTATTAATAGTGATACAAAATAATTTTATACTTCACAAGTTTCTTATTTAATTGTAAATCACTTTATTTTATGTCTTATGTAATACTTATATTTATTATGTCAAATTTACCAGAACGTGATAAAGGCAAGACAGTAGAAGTTGGTAGAGCTTATTTTGAGACTGACAGAAAGCATTTTACGATCCTGGATGCTCCAGGACACAAAAGCTTTGTTCCCAATATGATTGGAGGAGCCGCTCAGGCTGACCTTGCTGTACTGGTAAGTATGCTTGCTTTTTCGCAATAAATAATATTATATTTATGGTAATAATCAAATAATTACATGGGGCATCCAAAGAAGTCCTAATCATCTTAGTTTTTTTATTGCCTTCGAACATAGAATTTGTCTTATCTTTTATCAGTTTGATGTAAGTATCCTTCATAGTGAACTTTTAACAATAGTCACATTGTAGATAAATCTAATTAGCATACAAAATCTTCCACCAATTTTGAATCATCAATCATCTAGTATTCAGAAATTGTTTTGATTATAACAATGTACTATTCTTAATATCTCATTCATAAATTGAGTTTTCATAATAAAATGTTCTCCACTAACATTTTATTTTTCATAGGTAATATCCGCGAGAAAAGGAGAATTCGAGACAGGGTTCGATCGAGGGGGACAGACGAGAGAGCATGCTATGTTAGCAAAGACTGCGGGCGTTAAGCACCTGGTAGCGCTTGTTAACAAAATGGATGATCCCACTGTTAATTGGGATGAAAAGAGGTGAACATAATATTTTCATAAAGTCATTCTGATAGTATAGATTTTGAAAAGTTTGATTGCCAACTTCTGATATTTTCAAAATTATAATATTATATTTAAATATTGGGTATAGTGTCTGTTTTGGCCCAAATTCTATAAGAATGATTATGTATATTCAATACACTTATAGTATAGTAACAACATTTGTCTTATCATCAAATGTAATTTAGTAATATCACATTTCAGATACAATGAATGTCGAGACAAAATCATGCCATATCTGAAAAAGCTTGGTTTTAACCCAGCAAAAGATTTATCCTTCTTGCCAGTGTCGGGCCAAACTGGTCAAGGGTTATTGGAAAGGGTAAGAAATAACAAAGCTTCTTAACATTACTATCTGCACTACTCAATATTTGGGGCAAAAATTCAGTTTAG
The DNA here is from genome assembly GCA_025727935.1 of Hebomoia glaucippe. Lineage (NCBI taxonomy): Eukaryota > Metazoa > Arthropoda > Insecta > Lepidoptera > Pieridae > Hebomoia > Hebomoia glaucippe. Next base: position 7,502,074 of record JAOSYY010000002.1, read on the forward strand.
ATACTTTGTTTTACTTTACTTAGATTTTGTTGCTAATAGAGACACATTGAACAATTGTAAGCTATACCAAACTAAGAATCCTAGGAATTTTGCACACATTCCAAAATTTTAAACAGTCAAATAAAGTAATTCTGAAATAAAACTTATTGGCCTCTCCTGATGAATTGGTCTGATTTTTCATTTCTTAAATTAATTTTCGTTACTCCTACCAACAGATGAAATGTTCATCTGTTAGATGAACTCTCGCTTTTCTTTGAAATTTCTAGTAATTAAATAACTGATTATTTCTGTAACTAAGGTATCAGAGGAAGTCTGTACGTGGTACCGCGGTCCCTCATTCATCCAATTGATTGATGAACTTCCCTCACTGAACCGTAAAATGGATGGTCCATTCATTATGCCGGTCGTAGACAAATATAAGGACATGGGAACAGTGCTCATGGGAAAAGTTGAAGCTGGTACTACACGCAAAGGAAGCACTCTATTCTTAATGCCCAACAGGGTATGTAGCTTGACTTTACTAATTTTTATAGGATAGTAAATGAGCAAGAATCATTTGATGACAAGTGATCTCAATTATTTATTATTAAATGATGTTTATAGAAATATATACACTGAAATCGAAATCCACATTAGAGCTTAACTTTGCATCTATATAAATTTGAGAATACTTGAAAAATTACTTTATTTTTAAATAACATCCAATATTTATATTAGGAAATATTTATTACCCAAGTAGGGAATATAAAATATTATCTCTAATAGTTTTAAAAATAAATTAGCCTCCTCAATAATTTTGGTAGTAATATAAACAAATTAATTACATAGGTTCAGGTAACTGTGGACCAGCTATGGTCGGATGATATTGAAGTAACGTCGATTGGTCCTGGCGAGAATGTGAAGGTCAAACTCAAAGGCATTGAGGAAGAGGACGTTTCACCCGGTTTTGTACTCTGCGACACCGCCGAACCCATCACCACGGGTCGAGTAAGTACTCTTCTATATGCATATTAATAAAATAACCTTCACATCTAGCACAATCATTTAAATGAGTCTCTAGTGCCCTAAAGTGAAGAAAATAATATATACATTGGTAAGGACAAAATAAATGGATAACTTCAGAAATATAATGCCAAATACTTCGAATTATATAGTTAAAAAATAACCAGCAAGAGGCAATTTATAAATTTAAATTAAGCGCTACTCTATTTGGTCAACATTTTTCATATTGATTTCGGAACATGAGCATGAGCATATATCTCTAAAGCTGATTTTCAAGTGACATTATTTAAGAAACATTACATGTTAACAAATTTAAATGTGTGGTTATACATTCTTGCAGGTATTTGATGCTCAAGTAGTTATTCTGGAACACAAGTCAATAATTTGCGCCGGATACTCGGCTGTGATGCACATTCATTGTGCCGCTGAAGAAGTCACTGTCAAGGTTTTGCTTATTCTTTTTGGTTTATATATATATATATTTTCTTTTCTGTCTTCTTGACATACATATTTAAAAATCTTGGTTGCCTATTATATGTTAACGCTTTAATTTTTTATTATAAAATACTCAAAGGTGACAATGTCAGTAAATACATTTGAAACGGGGATTAAATTATTTATATTTTATAGATTTTTACGATTATTATGCACCATATATGTAGCTATTATGTACCATATATGTAGCTATCTAACATATTATTTTCCAAACGCAGGCACTAATTTGTCTAGTAGATAAGAAAACCGGTGAGAAGTCGAAGACACGACCGCGTTTCGTGAAGCAGGACCAAGTCGCAATTATGAGGATAGAATGCGCGGGGATTATTTGTCTAGAACCATTCAAAAAATTCGCTCAGATGGGCAGATTCACGTTAAGAGATGAAAGTAAGTGTACATACTTTACCAGTTGATATATGTAGCCTCTCCGCTATATGTGTAGGTTAAAAAACTTAAAACATTTTATATTCTAAATCGAGATATGTACTACGATTTTGAGCCTCACTGGAACATGATTCTGCCATTAATAATATTGAATTCGGCCCGTACTTTTAGAAATACGGGTGCGATTACTCACTTGATTTATACTTAAATCAGATTAAGGCTTGTTAGAATGGTTTTTCCATATATAAATTGAGTCTTCAATAGGAAACAATAGTTAACCTGTATATTTGAACCAGGCTAAATCATATTCAACATATTAATTAAGAGCCAAAATTCATTGAAAATAAACTCGATTTTTTCTACAACTTTGGAAGTCTTTTATTTGAAATGTATAATAAGGCTTTTTTTTTCAGATAAAACAATCGCAATCGGCAAAGTCCTCAAGGTGGTCGAGTAAATTTGGCACTACACTTTATAATTCAGCTAGGTTAGGCTTTCAAGAACTTATATATCAGACATTGTCTGCATCTATATTATATGTAGCCCTGAATTTTGGTATCCATGTGAGAGTTCGAGTGTAACATTGATATTTTCAGATACATAGAGAAGCTAGCTTCCGAGGGAATACATGTATTGATTACAACCACTGCCATAGAGCATCTTGTTATTACAAATAGATAACATGATAAAGGATTCCACTGAAAATATTTTAATACAGAGGAGATTCAGTTTTAGAAACAATTTTAGCAACATTAAATAAGAACTTTATCTTTCATTCTACAGGTTGTTGATCAACAGCTGTTCATATCTATGAAAGACAGAGCCGACTTCAGTAATAAAAAGGGACATGCTTTATACTAATTCTTAATTGTTATTTGATTCTCGCAATGAAAAATGCAGTTTTACGCTGGCAACATTAAATGCTGTTCCTACACAGATCATGAACAATTAGATTTATATATTGGATCACTGTGTGATAGGAAAGCAATATTTGTACACTTATAATTAATATTACATGGTTTGAATGTTTGATAGATTGTTTAAAATGTTGGATAAAGCTGGTGATATATCAAAACATTATAGAACTAGCTTTAAATATAGTACCTATGGTGACATCGACTAAAGATTTATATATTATATTTATAAATAATGTCATTATTGTCCTATGAACAGCAGTTTAATGTTACTGTCGTCAAAAAAACTCGTTTTCATATTTAAAAAGTATCATATGTTTGATGGATAAATGTTTAAATGCTTAGTTCCATTTAAGAAGTTAAAAAGCAGAGTAGAATTCTCTAAAAAAAAATATTAGCGTAGTTACTCTGTATATCATGGAACCGTTTCAGTAACATTTATACATAAAACAGGCTAATTAGTACGCTTTAATAACACCAAGTAAATAAAATACGAATTGTTAAATCTATTGTGTATTAAATATAATATGTAGTGTTCCGTTTTTCTACAGTTTAACGTGATAGCGTTCTAAGTGCTCTTATTTCATGTACCCGCAGAGTATAATACAATTAAAAGTTGATATTTTTATACGTCAATAATGGTCCGCGATATGAAAGCCGATGTGGGTTTGTAATGTAAGGATGTGTATATTATTATTCTACCGATGATGTTCTCATTTTAAATTATGATAGATAACATATATAATTCATCGCTACAACATGAAGTGATAAGAGCACGGAGAATATGTCTTCAGACATGATGTGGTTGTAGCTGGTCTTCATCTGTTTGGTGATCAACGGCTTACTAGTGTAATAAAGCAGTTTTAAATATTCATAAACATTGTTTGCTTTATACATGATTCTACTTTAGATCAAATTAGACGAGTATCATTTTCTAGAAAATCATTTACGTCAAATCTTATTTTAATGTGAAGCTTTTATTGTTTTATCTGTTATAGATATTAATTTTATACTTATCTCTCTCGCTTCCAACTGGCAGGAAGCGTTGAGTATTCATAATGTTTCTATTAAAATGAAATTATTAATACATCTTCACAATATACTGTTTCTTTTATTCAAATATTCGTATTTTCCAAATCATACCCAAATAGAGGAAAACACAATAAATTATATATTTTTGTCCAATGTATCTATTGTGTTATATTATTTGCTTTTTTTGTATGTGTCTAATATAGATAATTATGATTTGCAATACTTGTGTAAAATTATGATAGATTATAATAATTTATTGTTCGACGGCAGATATATTCTTACAATTTCTTATGTTAAAATAACATGAACGAAATTATATAATCAATACTCTCCGCGATAGCCATCTCCCATAATAATTTTATGAACTTCGCTCATGGTACGTGACATTAATGTTACTCATAAAAGTATTCATGTTGGAATACAGTACTTACAAAATGATTTGGGAATGTGTAAAAGGCGCTACGATGATATCGGCTTGACCTTCCAGTTGTTACAAATTTATATTATTTTCTTTTTTTATGTTCAGCTTTTTTACATAATCAGTTTTATGTCGGGCGATGTATGACTATTATAAACGGTATTTTATGTATATCAGTGGTAAATAATCGTGTTGGCGAACGTCTGCAACCAATCGATTAATCCTGTGAGCCCGTGATCACTACAAAGTACGTTGATACATTCTGTATGTACGTAGTGGAAGGCGGAGACACCGCCGCCATAGTGCCTTTTTTTCCCTAGAAATGTCGCGTCCGTCGCACGACTCTGCGCGAGCATTTGCAATCTTACACTTTTATTTATTTATTTTAATATTAAAACTGCTGTATATTTACATTTTTTATCGCCTTATAAATAGCTTTCCTATATACATCGTAGTAAACGCTTTGTAATTATTGGTCTAATAGACAAAATTTGAAATAAGAATTATTGTAAAACATTTTAGAATAAAAGAAACTCATTATAGCAATTGATTTTCTTAAATCTTGAAACTCAATATTTTTATGTTTATACTAAGAGTGCTCGGCAGAGATTCCGCTTGTCAACAGAATTGTAAGCAATGTTGAAATTAAACTTCATAATAAAACGATAACCCAGTTTATTACTTATTTAGCTATAACCAGGACTCGCCATAACAGTAAATGAATAATTTTTTTTGTTGGTTTTGGGAGGATAGATGAACAAACTTATTATTGTTTTATTTGCCCATATCTCCCACACAACACGGGCGCGTTGCCACCCACTAACATGGGACAAATAAGCTCTTGATATTCCCTTCTTTTAAATATCTTATTGACGAAAGGAAATAAAAAACTAGTTTTAAAATAATATCTATTATGCAAGTCAGGCATTGTTTTGTAGTATGTGATGCATTAAAAAAAAATTTTATACAGAATATATATATACATTTTAATATATTTTGTTTTTGCACTTAATGCATCGGCATGCTATTTACAAATTTCGGCTAATTCCAGTTATGGAATGTTATTAACAGTTATAAGAATAAAGCTAATTAAAAAATTAATTTTTCATAAAGTATTATTTACATATCATTCCAATCTCTCTTGAACCAGCTTCATTGTCTTGTCAGACATTTATACAAAAAAGACCAATTGCTTTCTACACCCATCTCATTGCAAAGATTTTCAGTCTCAATGTAATGTTTAAGTACTTACGACACCTAGATTTTGGCAAATAAAGGAATTCAGTCCTGAATAATCATATTAGTTTTAGAAATATTTTGATTCATTTGATCGTTTTCATACTCGACGAAATCATCAAACAGACTAGGCCAAGCCTCTGTGTCATCATAGCTACTAAGATCGTCTCCCACAAACTCACAGAAATTTAGAAACATGTACCAAGTGTCCTTAGGTATACCTCTTATATGTGGATTTTTTTCTAAATAACATAACCATTTTTCTAAGATGGCAGGCTCATTATTTGTAAAGACTAAACGCCAAAGCAAGATTGCTATATCTGAAGGAAGGATCCTCTGACCAGTGTTCACATCTAATCCAAATTTGAATGTAAATCTGTATAAGTCTTTAAATTGTTCGGAATCACTGTTCAAATTGTTTGTAATATCACACAATTTCTGTTGTATACCTTTAACAGAGTCTGTTTTCATATTCTTCAAACCTTGTATAAACTCTGCTCGGGTAAACCTACACATTTGACTAGCGTTAAGCTTCCAAGCGAGGACTAATACTTTAAAATTGTCTGGATCTAATTGCAAATCATTACATAAATTTTCAATTCCTTCAGCTAAAATAGCATCTTCTAAAGAGTCTTTATATTGATCAAATAACTGATTAATTTTACTTTCTGAGACCCTAAACTCATTTGATCCCAATGATGACATTGTGCGTGGAATTGAAGGTATTATATTATGATAAAAAGCTTTACTTTTTTCTGAGCATCCAAACATTTTTTGGTTGTCACTAGAATCTGTAGAGTTATTTGCAACAGAATATACTACATTAGCATTTTGACTGTGGCTGATAATTTTATGAGAATTTATGTTATTATCATTGTTATGTAGCAGTGGTTCTTCTTGTGGAAAGTCAGATGTCATTGAATTTGGTATATGACTGGTTGTGGTGACTTCTATTATCTCTGCAAAGAAAAAAAATATGCATCATAATAAAGGATGTATGGTGGTGAGCAATCTTAGAAAACATATAAGAGGATACACAAGTGAATATTTCAACTAGGCATGATTAATAATTTAAAAATTCAGTAATATGTAAACAAGGTTTAAACAATTATCGGTTTTACTGTGAGGTACAAACATTATTATTAAAAAAGCTAAATGTGTGTTTTGCTTCATTAAAGAATAGTCATACTTTCAGCTCCAGATGCAGAATTTTCATAAAAAATCATATTCTTTTATTCCATTAAAATTTACTAAATGAAATTATAAATAGTTTTTTTAAATCTTACCATCCTTTTTTCTACTTGGTGATGTTACAACATCTGCATTTGTATGGTTGTTAAAACAACTGAGACAATGGCCCATTTGATAAAATGTTGTGTAAATTCGATTTTAATTCAAAACTTTTAAACTGTGCACCAACTAACTTTTTTACTACTTGTGTAAATCCACTATGCAACATAATGAATAAAAATCTGTTCGATAACTGGTGCTATAATTTTTCCAACAAAGACCTGAAAATGATTGTTTCTTATTACGTACACAGCATTCATACCAAGTATACACATAATTTGGTATATCATCGAAACTAAATACAAATATTATGTACCATCTTCACGTTCAAGAGAGAGATCGAAACGAATGTCACATACAAAACCAAATTTCGGTATCAGACATTACTACTTTTTGCATATTTTTTAAATTCTGTTTATTGCTTGTTTATCTTACAGATTGTGTCACGTAAGAAATGCTTCATAATTATAACATTTATAGATATGAATAATTCTTACAAAATTCGAATGGCTAATGGAATATTTATTTATATTTAGTAAAATCCTAATCAAAACATGAAAACTGGTCGTGAAAGGTGAGGACTAAGCACAGATAATAATAAATACGACCAAAAGACATAAAAATGCATTATAGAGAAAGTAAAGGTGAGGCAATAACAATTTTATAGAGGCCAATGCAAAAAAGTGTCCAGACGTAAGCAATAAATTACAGTTCAAAAACACCTGTTATAACTTTTACTGCTCTTTTTTATAAGAACTCTGCCGCTATTACAGAGTCATCCTAATCTAAGGCATTTCAGTGGCTATTTTTTCACAACAGTGTCTATGTTTCATAAATGTAAACTAACCAACCTTTTTATCACAGAAGAAAATCTGCTTTAGATAAATATAAATATTTATAAAAAAATATTGTCAAGAAAATCATTTAATAATATACAACATCCTTAGATATAAATCTCATCCTGTTAACCAGACATATAAATGTATATAGTTTATCATATTTTTTTGCAATGACGAAAAAAGGATCACACAGATATTAAAAAAAATTTAATCTATGTCCGAGCAGTGCTTTGGTGCTTGTAATATCATCTTTAAACATTGTT
>JAOSYY010000002.1:7525573-7539161 GCA_025727935.1 Hebomoia glaucippe
TGGAGTAACTTTCAAATTTCTTAGTCGGTAGTCATAAGTATAACGAATGAATGAGTTTGTCTACGCCTTACGCTACTTTTATTAATCATACAATTTTATAACGATAACAAAAACAGTAATGGACATACGAACATTATAAAATGTTCGCATCGGCTATATGACTTCGTGATACAACTGTACATAAAATTTATTTGTCAAACTAATATATAGTAATTGTACCGTAGTAAGAATTGTACAAGTTACCGATTCCAAAACTTAACAGAATCAGCAGAAGCAGAGAGTAAAGCTAGGTTGTCAGAACTGATGGCGACACATCTTGGATCCTTTTGATGGCCAGGCAATGTTATTTGTTTTAGGCATTTCACTGTAAAAAAATGTAAATATCCGATATAAAAAATTAATCTCATAAAGTCACGCCATTCCAATTGTATTTCGAAGCTATCAAATGTTTGGCACTCGTAGCTTTCAACTACACCTAACTTAACCACTTAATTACATTTGAATAAAATAAACATTAGACGGAAAAAATTAACTTTATATCTAACTAAGAACACAATTGCAATATAATAAATAACGCGTTTGTAACATATTCGTGTGTATTTAAATAACTTTATAAAAAGGACGAGGTTCTAATTTAGACTGTATGTATTTTTTTATGTAAATATTTGAAATATGTGTATATACAAGATAAAATTAGTTTAATAAATAGGTATACGTATACATGCTTAAAAAATAATTTTCCAATCACATATTTTGTAAGTTTAAAAATGTTCTATTTACCCTCATTTGATTCTGAAATATTCAAGCTATGAAGCTCAGTAACGTTGTTAGCGAGGGTAACACCGACTCTCAATTCTCCCGACATGCCCAGCAGTAATGTGGTAGATTTTAATTTGGCAGCCAGTTTCATCGAAGTCAATCTTCGCACCTCGTCTGATAATGTTAGCAGTTCGGATACTTTCCCAATTTCATCGGTCTCTTCTGAGTTTTCCAATTGTTTACTGCAAAACATAATTATTCATATTAAATTAAAAAAAATAAACACAAAATATATACAAAAGATTAAGTTCGCCTTTTGTGCTATTTTAAAAAATCGAACTTATAAATTCTATAATCACTAGGTTCCGATCTATTTCGATAACATGCTCATAATCGATTCAGTAATTTAAACATATAAGTAGAACAAACAAAATTTTACTGTATTTTATGTTTTCAAATTTATCAAATAATACATAAATATATACTAGTCTAAACTAATATATTTCCGAATTAGTATTATAAATGTGAAACTTAGTACGTATTTATATTATTACGTAAAACGGATAAGTTTGTTAAGTGGGTGTTACATAGGTATTTTATTATTAGGTTAATTATTAAAACAGATTTAATTCCAAATAAATTTTTGTATTTTATTCATTTGAACGAAGTCGAAGCCGCAAGCTAGTAATTAAATAAACTCTTACGCTATTTTTTTACGTTGTTTCTTAACTCTCTTATTCATTCTAGCCTTTGCCTCTTCATCTGTGCAGAAAGCAAATAACTCCAACAATGAATCGGTTCCATAGCATGCTAGAATCGTCTGACCGGGGTCTGTCGCCAGTCCAACCACTCTCCCCTTGCCCCCTCGCACTAGGGTACCAACTTGGTGACATTGTAATACCTTAAATAAATTAAAATAACAAATTGACAAAAATAATGGTAACTTTGCATTTATGTTATGTTTTTAATTCCATCACTAAAATTTCTATAAATTACCTAATTTTAATATCTCAGGTTTAACTATTAATATAAATAAAAAAATGCCTAATTTAGTTGTAAAAATTTATTATTATAACTGAACATTGGTCTTACTATAAGATGTACACCCTAACTTTTCTAGGTTTACCCCCTTTTAAGAAATTAATATTTGTAGGATTTACAAATTATTTTCATCATTCAAAGAAATTGGTAATAAAATTAGTAAACTTGATATAAATAATAGGTACTCACTGAATTCTCTTCAGTATTCTCGGAATCCTCGATTTTAACAATCTCAAGTTGTTGTATTACTTTGTCTTCTTCTTTTATCTTGTCCGTCCAGACCAGCTTCCATACTCTCAGTTCTTGGTCCATACTGCCTGTTACAAGATATCTTTCGTCTTTTAAGAGTATAGTAGACCAAACCTTACGACAACAATAATAAAATTATTAAGGGAGACGCAGCACACTTGTTTTACTTCCATGATAAATTTTATCTTAATAATTTAAATTTATTTTTTTAGATATTACAAGATTTTTCTATGTATAAATATAATTGACATATCTAATTCTGCTTCTAAAATAAGTTTTACCCTTTTGTAAATGCATATAAAGTATATTATAGAGTACTTATATCTGAAATATGAATAAAGTGATTGCATGTCTCACTTTTTGTTTCAACAAAATTTGTAGAAGGCTCTAACAGTTTTAACAAAACTTTGACTACCAAATTGCTTATGTTAAAACAGTAATTTGCCCAAAAAATAAAAAGTTGCAATCTCAGGAAGAAAACTATGACAAGAAGTGATTTATAATCACTGGTTTACCTCTGTTTGATGTCCGCCAAGTGTTTTGAAACAATGCTTAGTCTCTATATCCCAGAACTTAACAAAAGTATCTTTAGAGGAACTAATAATACAATTTTTGCCATTAATAAAAAGAGCACTTGTTATGATTCCTTTATGTCCACTAAACCTGGCAATACCTGTTTCTGATACCACATCCCATAATATAACTTCAGTATCCTGAAACCATTATAATTGCTTGATTATTTTAACCACAGAATACATAATGTTTCATTGTAATATTATACAATTTATGTCAGTACTATTTTTACGCACTTAGTATGTCACCACTATTGCATGACAGAGAAAGAAATGGAATAAATTTTTTAATAAAATGTATGTTAAATGCACTTTAAAGTATAAATTAGACACACCTTTGAACCAGATACAATTCTGTGTCCTTGCTCGTCATACTGCAGACATGTGACAGCAGATTTGTGCCCGGAAAATACACACACTATCTCATTGCTATTTAGATCATACACATTGACATTACCATCAACATAGCCCACGGCTATGTGATTCCCTGTAGGACTTGCAGAAATTTGTGAGACTACTACTTTGTCTCCAGTTATCACTTGGGCCTGTGTAAAAAAATTATAAACACAATGTTAATGTAGAATTAAAAATTAAATCAAGAGCATGTGGTGAATATAATGCCGATTAAGACATTTATTTAACTACACATATTTAGAAATATTTTGTTCTCAAACCATGATTACTATCTTATATTACGTGAAAGATATTACCTTTTCACCTAAACGCATATCCCAAATAATAACATGTTCACAAGCTCCCACTGCAATATATCTTCCAGATATTCCATTTAGAGTTACATGGGAGCAATTGCAGTCCGGACTAGCAACAATATTAAACGTTCCACTTGGAGCATACCGAAGATATTGCTTTGTTAATCCCATAATTAAATGAAGAAAATAACCAATAAACTAAATCAAAACAGACTAACAGACATGCTAAACCCACATTGTTTTGACAGTTGCGATTTTGTGTTTTGACTTCATACTTCGTAACTGCATACTTGACAAGTTCATTCTTTGTTAATTTTATATTTAACCACAGATTAATAACAAATTCTATTTAATTATTAAAACTTATTTAGACATATACATAGTTATGTAAACTGTAAATTGATTACATAACTTAAAAAATAATGATATCTTATAAAAATATTAGTTGCATTCTCTTTTTTATTCTCGGTATATTGAAATATATTTTTCCATGCACCATTAACATCTATACTAATTTATCTGTGCCATAAAATACTGAAAAAGAGAATATTCTATGGTTTGAAACTATGAAACTTTCTGCTTGACATATCTACGGCTTAGGAGCAAATTTTACTGATGCGATTGTGAATTTGTTTTAATCTTTTACTTTTCATGAAATTCCCTTTACAGATTCATAATTTGATGTAAATAAAGACGGAGGAATCAGAAAAGTTACCATCACCGCACGTTAGCTGATTGAAAATATTAAATAGCTCGTCCTCCAGTACATAGGACAGTCACCAGGTTATTATGTTACTCAACAAAACCAGGTTTATTGTTTTTCTTGTTCTTCCGTCGTGTAACACTTCATTTCCAAATTAATAAAATATCATAACATTTATAAAAGTTAACTATATAGTTATTATTAAACCTTGCAGATACTCGAACCGCTCACAAAAGTGCAATATGGAGACTCATTCCACTTCTGACATCGTTATTTTAAGTGGAAACTCTCACCCGGAGCTGGCAGAACAAATTGCTAAGTAATTCTATGAATGAAACCTTTATTGTGTCAATAATTCATGTGTCCTTGAATCTACTTAAGCATGCTTAACTTTACAGTCGCCTTGGAGTACGTAAGGGAGGTTGCTCTGTGTACCACAAGACCAACAGAGAGACTATAGTAGAAATTGCAGACTCTATACGTGGGAAAAACATTTACATTGTTCAGACTGGGACGAAGTGAGTGTAATGACACCTAGATAAGACTTATTTGCTTACTTTATAGAGATCATGATAATAATGAAAAATGTTATCAAAGTCATGTTTGTCCTTTGCTAATGAAAAGAACAATGTTTTATAATATTCATTGGCATAAGGGTACATACATTCTGGGAAGAAAAAATGTAATTTACAGATCGATGGATGTTAGTTTTAAATTTTGTTTAAAATATATAACTGGTAAACTTGTAATTTTAAAAATAACAAAAATATGTTTTATAATGGAAGTAATAACATTTATTTTTGTATATATATTTTTATAATATTGTAGAGTATATGTAAAATTTAAGATAAAGTATTTTTCAACATTACTTTCTTATCTGTAGATATATGTAAACATTTTAATGCAGATCACACTATTATAAAGAATTTGCTGATAAAAATTACAACAGTTGCATGTACTTCAGGGTAATCCCATTCCTGAGTAAGGTCAATTACTGATATAATATTGTTCATACTCAATTATCATAAATATTATTATTTACACATATATTCTTAAATGAGTGAACTTATGATTATTTAATTAATATAAATTGTTGATTTTTATGTTTTATAATAATTAAATAGTCTGATAGTTCACATTATTATTTCATAATGCATGATACAAGTTCCATTGTTATATTGTACACATATTGCCTGCAGTGCCCACATGGATTGAAATTTTCATATTGGCGCAGTAAAACAGTTAATTTTTTAGTTATTTTATACCCATATCTCATGTCTTAAATTGAAAAAAAGGTTTTTAAAGGTCTTATAAATTCATATGTTATCGATGGAATGCAATAATTGATGTACATAATATAATTGGGATCCATTTAAATCACTTTCAGGGATGTTAATAACAACATTATGGAACTGTTGATAATGGCTTACGCATGTAAGACTTCATCGGCTCGTTCTATAGTAGGGGTCATTCCATACCTTCCATACAGCAAGCAATGTAAAATGAGGAAAAGGGGTTGCATCGTCACAAAATTGCTTGCAAAGATGATGTGTAAATCTGGTCTCACACACATTATCACCATGGATCTACATCAGAAGGAGATACAGGGATTCTTTGATTGCCCTGTTGATAATTTAAGAGCATCCCCATTCTTATTACAGTACATACAAGAAAGTGTAAGTTTATACTGAAATAAATAATCACGCAACTCAGATAAAATTTACACTAAATTCGATTTTTATCAATTACTTCATTCAACTATATAATAAAATATTTTCTAACTCATGTTATTTAATATATTAGATTCCAGATTATCGAAACTCTGTGATTGTAGCCCGAAACCCTGGTTCAGCTAAAAAAGCTACATCATACTCCGAAAGGTTGCGACTAGCAATTGCTGTCATTCATGGAGAACAAAAAGAAGCTGAGAGTGATGAAGTAGATGGCAGATATTCTCCACCGTGCCTGCCCAGGTTTTATTCTCATTAATGTTTACCCTCAAGGAGTTCCATTAAACCCATAACATTCACCTAAATAGGAAGTAATACATTTCATTACATGAGACTAATCATTATTTTATTATATAATATTACTTAAATATCTTTCAGATCTCGTACAATGGATGTTCCAGTAGGAGTACCGGTACACCCAGCTAAAGAGAAGCCACCAATCAATGTTGTCGGAGATGTCGGTGGTAGGATTGCAATCATGGTGGTGAGTTACATTTTGTACATTTCAATCCATTCACCGTATTATCGTAAGGTTTTAGATACATGAAATGTGACAAATGTAAAAATTGACTATTTTGTTAATTAAAAAATAATTAGAAGTCACTTCTTTGTTTTCAGGATGACATGATAGATGATGTTCAATCATTTGTTGCGGCAGCAGAGGCATTGAAAGAGTGTGGTGCTTATAAAATTTACGTATTAGCCACACATGGTTTGCTCTCGTCAGATGCACCTCGCTTGATTGAAGACTCTCCCATAGATGAAGTAGTGGTCACAAATACTGTACCACATGAGCTACAAAAAATGCAATGTAAGAAAATAAAAACAATTGACATATCGGTTCTTCTAAGTGAAGCAATCAGACGCATTCACAACAAGGAATCAATGTCATATCTGTTCAAAAATGTCACTCTCGAAGATTAGGAGTATAAATAGGATAGAAATGTTGTTATTAGTTATCAATGTGTGAATTGTATACATACCAATCATATTATGTAAGAAAGTATTTTTTATAGTATTGTCAGAGTTTTACAAAGTAGTTTTTATTCATTAAAACAAATTCTTTAACAAAATGCCTTTGTTCACTTTGTGTAAAGGTTTTTGACTGTAAGTGCTTCGTGGGAAATTGGGACAAACTAGATATTAAATAGAACTACATCTTAGAAAAAAGGCATTGTTGTTTTTAGTGTAACTTTAGCCTATTATATTGTATGTAATTAGTTTTAATAATTAATGTATTCGTTTCTGATTAGGTCTGTAATAATTCATTTATGAATGTAATACTGCAATTTTGCTAAGTGACAAATTCTTTCATCAACACTGTGATTCATTATCTATTATGAATATCTAAAATCTGTTAAAAGTAAATTATTGTCCAAAGCTTTTATTATTAAATATATTCGTAATAAAATTATCTTTTAAATATAAGTTCTAAATATAACATTAGCTAAGCCACAACGTATTAGTATTGTTTTGTTATTAATGTATATTCTATATTAATAAATATTTTTGTGGCAGAATGAGATTTTTCATCTATTATCTATACGCTTTAACTTGCATGATAAATATATGAATTTTTATGTGACAAAACGAAATAATTTTTTTAATTTCAAATTAATTAAATAGGGACCTTTTTTGCAAGAAGCCAAGAAATTATTTAAATGTCAACTTGACGTTGACGTTCTTCACCGCTTTCGATATTCGAGGTTATAAGTGTTTTCAACTATTTTGGGAAAATTATGATATATATTATAGAACAGGCATATCGAAAAATGGAAAGCGGTAACCGAGAAAATTAGGAGTTTCTCCGTAATTACCAGATTTAATGGAATACCAGTTACTGTTATTACAATAAACATTTAATTGATATAACAATACACAAATATACTTTACGGTGGTTAAAAATCTTAAAATGTGGATTAAAAGTTTATTAGGCACCCGTAGTAGATTTACTTGGAAAAACTGTTACAGATATATTAGTAGTAAAAACATATTAAAGTTAAGTGATCGTGGATTGTTTCAAGACATGTTTCCAAGCACTTCAGCGTGAGTTCCTTTATTTTTAACATAATTATGAATTTTTATCACTTTTATGAAGTTGTAATTTATTTTTAGATCAGAAATAGTAAAACGACTAAATGAATCGCCGCAGTGTGTATATGCAGGATTTGATCCAACCGCTAACAGTCTTCATGTAGGAAATCTTCTTGTTATAATTAATTTATTACATTGGCAGAGAGGAGGACATAACACAATAGCATTGGTAATTAAATATAATTCATACATGAAAATTTATTTTTTAAGACATTTCAGAATTTAAAAATATATAAATTGAAATGTTCCAGTTAGGAGGAGCTACAGGTTACATAGGAGACCCAAGTGGAAAAAGTACAGATCGTATTGCATTACAAAGTAATATCATTGAAGAAAATATAAATTGTTTAAAATCCAACCTAGAAGTTGTCTTTGAAAATCACAAAAAATATATTTGGTCAGATGACAAGAGCAAACTTAAACCCTTAAAGTGTGTTAAATGTATGAATTTATATTAAAGGCCTAATATATAAACTGAAATAGATTTTGATTCACAATATTAATGTTTTTAGGATTGTTAATAATGAAACATGGTATAGAAAGATAGACTCAATACAATTTGTAAGTGACATCGGAAGGAATTTTCGAATGGGTACAATGCTTCTTAAGCACAGTGTTCAGAGTAGAATTAATTCGGATGGTGGAATGAGTTTTACTGAATTTTGTTACCAGATCTTTCAAGCATATGACTGGTTGCATTTATTAAAGGAGTATAATTGTAAATTTCAGGTATTTAATTAATTTTAAAACTACATATTTTTGGAAATTTTTAAGCTGATTTTCATGTGGCATTAATTTGTTTAAGATTGGTGGCAGTGACCAAATGGGGAATATAAGTGCAGGTCATGAATTAATCAGCAAAATGACAAAACAAAAGGTCTACGGTAAGCTTAATTCATTTTTTTTTTACAGTTTTAGAGTGTAAGTTTTAAAATAAATTTAAATCTCTTTCAGGTTTAACTCTGCCATTAGTAACAACAGAGGAAGGAGATAAATTTGGAAAATCAGCAGGAAATGCAATATGGCTGGACCCTAACAAAACTAGTCCATACAGTTTGTATCAATACTTTATACGAACCAAGGATAGTGACGTCGAGAGGCTTTTGAAGTTATTTACTTTCTACTCCTTAGGAGAAATTAAAGATATAATGTTCAAACATAAACAGCATCCAGAGCAGAGATATCCCCAACAATGTTTAGCTGACCAACTAACCATTTTGGTTCATGGAGGTAAGTGACCTTTTATATTTCCAAGGGTTAAATATATTGTGAATATTAATATGCATAAAGTCAATATTTATAAAAAATTAAGCTGTTGGTGGAATAAATTGTATCTATTTGAGAAGGATGGAGGCAAGAGACTAAATTACAAGACAAGAAACTATAACACATTCTAAGTGTCTCCTATTAAATCGATAGCTTATAAATAATTATTTACAGAGGAAGGACTAGAGAAGGCACAAAAAGCAACAGATGCAATTTATAGCAAGGATATTAAGTCTCTAGTTGTATTAAGTTCTACAGAATTGGAGCAAGTGTTTGAAGGGGCTCCCATTACCAAGTTGCTTTTGTCTCCAGGGATTACTGTGATGGAACTTGGCATGAAAGCAAATTGTTTTCCAACCGAGAGTAAGATTACTATGAAAATAATCTGTACCTTAATTTATTATATTACTCTAGTGAAAAAGAAATTTTTTGACATTACTCACTATTAAATGAAAGAAGTGTTTTATTTTCTCATTAAAATTATTGGATTTTCTACAGGTGATGCCATGAGAATAATACAAGCAGGAGGTTTTTACATCAACCATCAAAGGATCAACAATATTAGCGAAGTTATAACTCAGTCTGCTCATATTCTGCC
This sequence comes from Hebomoia glaucippe, assembly GCA_025727935.1. Classification (NCBI taxonomy): domain Eukaryota; kingdom Metazoa; phylum Arthropoda; class Insecta; order Lepidoptera; family Pieridae; genus Hebomoia; species Hebomoia glaucippe. Next base: position 7,535,296 of record JAOSYY010000002.1, read on the forward strand.
TAATCTTATATCACTGTTACGTGTCGGGAAGAGAAATTATTACATAGTCAAATGGCTAACATAAACGTGTATAAATAAAACATGCTGTCTGATTTAATGTTTTTATTATTTCTTACAACAGAAGCTTGTATACTTGCAGTATATATTAATAAAATGCATATCACATAAAGAACTTCATAAATACTACATAACATATTTTAGCCTACATTACAATATTCACTGAAACAGCGTGGCCAATACAACTAATGCACTGTCAAGTCAAAATATAAAAATATGGCGTAAATAATACAACGTTGTTTGTGCGCCCGCCGCTGGAGCCGCGGCGACATCTCACTCAATCCAATCTCTAATATCACAAAATAATTGCAACATAATCTATATCATACATAAGCATACCTGACGAAGCGGAATTGACGTGTTGTGATATGTTTTTATGGAATATATTGGCTACCCATGCTATGCGAGTGTGGGATTATTTCATAGTCCAATTAGTCAATAGGAGAACTCCAAATAATTTAACATGGGAACCTTTGACTGACAATGGCAATAGAAATAAATGTTTCCAATATACTAATTTCATTGCGATACAAATATTCTAATTACTGATTTCATCACATTAATAAAAATAACGATTCTCAATACAAAAATAAATTATTCGCAAAGAAATGTATAACTGTACTTCTTAAGTCTTTACGAAAGCCGTTTTGTAAAAATAGTAGAGGGCATCAGTCTCGTATTATAAATATTGCCATCATTTAAGCGATGGTGATGTAAACTATGTAAATAGTCGCTCGTGAATGACTAACATTAGGCCTATTAAAATCGGTCACAAGCACCTCGATGCACTTTAAGTTCAGTTAAGCATGCAGTTTTATGAAAAAAGTTGCTTAAAATGTCGTTCAACGAAGATTATGAGCGTTTTCTGTCATTCACAGATACAACTAGTGGTTTATTTATGATACTATAAATGCTGGACTAGAGGTCGGTGCTCTCGTTCTGCAGCGGAGCGACCGGGGGCGGCGGCGCGGGGACCAGCGGCCGCGGAGGTCGGGACGGCTGCGCTCGAGGAGACTTCGGCCCATCTGTGATGCTCCCATCCGACTGTGACAACTGTCTACTGGCGTTTGACAAACCTTTAGGCTCGTCTAACTCCACATCTTTCCCGCCGGAACTATGCGTTCTCTGCACGGTCGCCCGCGGCTCCTCCTCGCTCGCGCCCACTTGAATGACCGTCGGGTGTTGCTTGTCGACCGTGTAGATATGCGTGCGCTCTAATACTGTAGGTGTGACGTCAGCGTTGTCGGCCAGCGATGACCTTTGACCGCGGAAGCTCTGGGGACGGAGTGTAGCCGGTCGCTCGGGAACGGCTGGCTTGTGTCGTAGCTGTACTTCGTCTGCGTCAGAAGCCGGCACCAGAGTTCGCGGCGCCGCGACCGGTCTCGGTGGCGGTTGCCCGCTCGGTTTCGGCATCTGTATCCGGACAGGTTTGTCCTTTTCCGCACCAAGCGACGCCGGCCCGCTTATGTCCCCAATAATTTTCATTCGGCCGACAACACCCGTCTGTGCGGTTACATTTTTGACAACGAGTGTGCCGTCTTTATCGTTTTTGTTATTAAACTCAAACTTGTCCTTTTCAAATTCGAAGCTTTGCCGTCGACTATCGGTTAGGTTCTCACGGCTTCCGCTGCGCGACGCTTCCTCTTTCAATGCTTTGTTCTGTCTGTAAGTGGATCGGTTTATGGTTTGCACGCCGGTAATCACTTTCCCCGTCTCTGAAATGACTGGGCGGGGTGGTTTTGTGGGTTTTTCAGTTTCCTTTGCGGCGTTTTGTTCTTTAAGCTCGGTGACTTGCGTTTGTGCTTCGACTTTCTTTTTATCGGGGGTGAAGTTGGGAGGCACCGGAGCGAGAGGTTTATTCTTCCGCCTCATTATTGGTTTAGGACTGCCGTGGGGTGGACTAGACTGGTCGGATAGCGAACTGTTCGATTGTGCTTTCTTTATATCATTCTCTAACAATATTAGGCTTGTATCGTGGCTGTTACTACGCGAGTGGCGTCCGTGGCCATCTACTGTAGTTTTGCTTGTTACTTGACAATTATAGTCAAACAGGGATTTGCTCATACTATTGTAATCCCCATTCGACTGTTCTGTATTAAGTGCAGCGGTTTGGTTATAGCCTTGTCCAAAATTAGAAGTGAATCCATAGTCTTGATCGGAATATTGATCGGGTAGGAGGAGTTCTTTGGTGAAGGATATGAAGAAATTGACATCATCTTTGAAGAACCAATCGGCATGTTTAATAAGTAGTTCGACCACGCAGTTCACGGCAGTAGTGATATTCATGTCGAAGGTACTTTCATCGGCAGCCCAGAGGAGGTTCGGGGCGATTACGATGGCTAAATTAGATGGAGTCATTTTGTTTGTGCTTTGATTTTGTGTCAAGGCAGACAAAAATTTGATAAGATATCGAAGGTTTTGGAAGTTAGCGTCGGGTAACAAGTGTATAGCCTCCCAGAGCGCATTGAGCCGCGCCTGTTCTGTTGGTTGTCTTGACGCGAGGATAAAGTTTTCATATAATCTGAACGTCAATAACGGCTCGGGTAACTCTCTGAGATATGATTTGAGTACAGACGCTACAACGTGCATATCCTTATAGTCCGATGGTAAGGGCACATTAAATAATCCAGCATTTAGTGATAGCTTCATGCGTCTTACCTTAGAAGTACCTGAAACATCAGTATTTTGACGTCATAAATATACCCAAGAAGATTTTGCTGATTTATAAGGTCAAAAATAAAACACCATATGTTTTATACAATAAAGGAGGGTAGTTGTGTTAGTACATACCGCCAGCAATTCGGAAGAGACCCTCTTCATTGAGTGCAAGCTCGTGTAATGTGCAGACGCACAGTTCAATAGGGAAGGCGATAGTCCGACTGGTAACGCGCAAATGCTCCTCCAATGGATACCCAAATACTGGCTTAACAGAGCTGTCATCTGAAATATTACATAAAACGTTTATAACTTGTATAACTGTATTTCAAGACTACTTCCACAATTACATTTAAAAAACATCAAAATTCACCCACATCATATTAAGGTTTAACATAGAACATATTTTTATTCAAATTTCATATATTTATTTAAAATATAATTAAACAAAGGTTTATATAATCTGTATTACTGTATTTTGAAGTAGTTTTCCATTAAATAAAAGTATTTGAATCTTCGTTATACAGTCCCATTTTTTAAACAATTTCCTTACGCACTACACTATTTGTCCTTAGTCGATTATGTAATATTTAATTTATTGTATGGAAAGCGTCATGAATCTCGTTATACAATATTTAAGTGAGAAATGTCGCTATTTCTTTGTAAAAGCAGAAACCGACATCCAATTATTTTGAACGTAACATATACCGTTAAATATTGTCATTGATAAAATCGAAAATAGATCGGCTATATACTTATTATGATAAGGGCTGTGATAACATTATCATTTACTATAAGGCATGATCCATCAAATACACAAGTTTTAGGACATTCATGGTCAGCTCATATCTTTAAAAATATTACTACTTTCAAGTATTTCAACTTTGTTTTGCAGTTGTACAGCACAGTAAATTAAAAATTCATAGTGTGTGTCAACTTTTACGACGACGTAAAATAAAAAGACAATTTTAGATCCTAAATGTGAGATAGAAAGTGTATTTTACCTGGTATAGACCATTTGAGAACGAGTATATTTTTAAATAAAATAAATTAATACCTTTATAAAAATTACTTCTTAGAGTAATAAAAACTATAAATGTGCCTAAAAACCTACGAAAATTCGTATCTGCGACAGACAGTACAGTACAGTAACA
>JAOSYY010000002.1:7563241-7577531 GCA_025727935.1 Hebomoia glaucippe
GCTTATTGCAATAAAAGTTGATTTTGTCAGACAGAACTGGTCAATATTTTGTTCTATTATATAATTACAAAATAATTGAGTTACCTTGTACAGCTTGGGTCCAGTAAGGTGATATCTGGTGAGATTTACGAGAAATGTAGCACCAGATGTAAGTACTTCCACGCTTGAGATGGACCGATTTGTAGTTGCCATATAATCAAACACATTTTGTAGAACTTTACTCGCTTTAACGGCGTACACTTTTGGCCACAACACTGTTGTTAGTTCTAAAAAAATTTACGTCTATTTAGATATTAATCATTCATATTATTGTAATATAACAATATGAATTTAATATGTATAAGTTTGTGTATTGAAACTTTAAAATTATATAATACAAATATAAAGACATATATTATATATAGTCAGATTTACGATTGGTGTAAAGTCATAGGCTAGTCTGTATTCCTAAAAATAAATAAGATAACATCACAATTTAAAACTGTAGGACAGAAAATTGTAATACCTACCAACGTAAAGTGTATTTTAAGTTTGATTATTAGGCATTGAATTATAATTACTACCATAATAATGAGCTAATTGTTTGTTTGAAAGCCGACATGATCGAGATGGCATGATCTATGAAGATCTATGCATTAAATGATTTTTGGAATCAGTTATTTTTTTTTATTATTTTAAATTGGTTTTGTAACTTACCAAGAACTCTGAACGCTTTGAGTACAGGTTCAATGTCGGCAGAAGTCCTAAGTATATACAACGCTTCATCGTTTAATTCGGCGAGAGATTTTTGCGTCGAAACTAGTCCACCCATCTGCCATCTCTTTCGCAGCTCGACCACTTTAGGATTGCTAGATGCGCGTGTCTTGTACCCTCGGTAAAGTGCCTAGGAGATGTAAAATAATATTTATAATTTTCTATTTAATTAACAGTAATTCTATTTTTATTGTCCCTTATTTATTTGAATACAATTAACTAGCGGTGCTCTGAGGTTTCACTGGTGCTAACTTTATATATAAACTAGAGCATCGACTTTTATAATAAAAAAGAAACTCCTGTCAAAACCAATTACTCCAGTCGTTACAGAGATTGACCAGAACGCACAGAGAGACAATAATTTCACAATTTGTATTTATATTATAAGAACCTGATATATTTTATAAATTTGCAGTGAAATACTGTGAAAGTTAAAATTTTCGCATAAACTTACTTGAATTTTAGTTGCAGCGGAGTGTAGTGCTTGTTCTTCTCTCTCCCTCTTAATTTTTTCCATCTCTGCAATATTTCTTCTGTATTCCAAATACTTTCTTCTCTGTTCCTGACATTCTCTGTACGATCTATAAAATCTTTGAATCTTAATACATGCAATTTTCATCATCATAAACTCTCTTCTCTGGCATTTCATTAAACATTGAGCTCTGAATTTTCTTTGCAAGACAATAATGGCCGATCGTTTTTTTAAATATTCATTACGTATTTCTTTCATAATGAGTAAAGCTCTGAATCTCCTTTGAATGATAATCGCAGATTTTTTTTGTAACAAATATTGCCGTCTCGTTTCTTTCATAGCCAGTAAGCTTCTAAATCTCCTTTGGACATTTGTAACAGCAATTCTTAATTCAACATAGTATTGTCTGACAATTTTAGTCTCCATGTAGCCCCGATAATATCTCTGGATGCATACAGTCGCTTCCCTGATCCTCAAATACTGTTCCCTTTGTCTCTTTGCAAGGACATAACTACGATAAAACGTCTGAATAGTTACACAAGCATTTCTCATTTGTAGATATTCTTGCCTTATTTCTTGAGTCATCTTACAACTTCTATACCAATTCTGGACTTTAATAGCAGAGTTTCGTTGTTTTAAATACCAAGAACGTGTTGCTTTAGCCAATTTATTATGGCGGCTCCTATAACGAGTTTGGATGAGTATGATACATGATCTCAATACTAAGAAACGTTTTCTTTCCAAATACCTACGAATCGATGATTGAGTAAATATGACTTTCTTAATGGTTTCTTGATATTTCTTCTCACAAAGCCAACGTCGAACATGCGATTGAATCGTGATTACTGCTTTAAGTCTTTGTTCTTCTCGTTTCTTACATAACAGCTCTCTTCCTTCTCGAACTAATTTCACACAACTATACCATCTCTGTATTTTTACAACACTTTGTTTGATTTTAAGGAATCGGGTACGCCACACCCACATGCGGTAATACTTCTGCAAAGTGATTGTTGACCGAGTAACTTCGTTCAATCTATGTTTGTATTTGCGGATATTTAGCACTTGTCGCCACCAATGTTGTATAACGGAAGCAGCAACGCATTTCTTCCTTAACACGATTTTCTCTGCTTTTTTTCGCTCAAGAATGACTTCATATTTCTTCCGCCACCACAGCTGAATGACATTCGCGGCCTTCTCAAACATAGGTGCTCGGAACACGTGAATTAGCTGCCATAGAAGCGATAAAGTCTTCTCCCTATGACCATCCGCTATATCGGCAGCTGTGATTTCTCCTTCAATGTTAAAGTTTTCCTCCCTTAAAGCCTTCAGTGCTACCTCAACGTTATGAATTTTCTGTAGCCTTGATATCGCAGGTGCCCTTAACTGTTTTACTAAATCATTTCTTAATAAAATGATTTCTGAAACCTTGGTCAGTCTTACTCCATCCCTAATGTCCACGGCTATTTCATTAACACCATACTTGTATTCGTCTAAATAAGTCTGCTTATGCACCACAACATAGCCAGTGGGTCGCAAGTGTTTAGTTATATCACCAATCCCTGCAATCAGTTCCCTCGTAAATCCGATTAAAATCTGTCTACTTTCTTTACAGATCGCATTTCGGCAAAACAAGCATGGATCGTGCGATATCAATTTCTTTCTTTTAGCTTGATCCAAGAAGTAGACGAGCATAAAGAACTTTTTTAATGTGAACTTTTTGATTGCGTCCATGTAGGCAGGACGTAGCATATTTGGCGCTGCAGTTTTAGAATTTTTGCTTTTCAAAAAAGGATTCCGAAACATTCTTTGGATAATGAATGCGGTTAAACCCTCAATGTCGCTGTTGGATTTTAACGGCAATACCAAATTATAAATAACTTCAAGACCGATGCGAAGCCAAAGCGGATTGTAGGAGAGAATAATTTCCATAATAGTTTTCTGCAGACCCACGTCAAGGTGTAAATTTCTATCATCCCTAATACATATTAATTTTTTGTCCACTTGCAGATTTACTTTTCGTAGAACGTCAGAGAACTCTGGTGATTTTATCAAAACCCTTGCAGATTTACGAAGACTCTCCAATCGATGAGTGTTATGGTAACTGCTGCACACTTTTTCTTTTGTCGGAGCAGTTGGAACTTCGATATTCCTGTTTGCAAGCCATACTTTACCAACGTCAATTTTCTGCTCAATATCACTTTCGAGATCTGGCGGTGTTAAAATGTAATTAAGCCATCGTTTAAATTCCCTTTCGAATTTCTTTATCAAAGCTTCATCATAGTACTGAGTAGATGATGAGAAGGGATTCACTATAAGTGATTTTGAATAAGCATTTGGCATGTAACTGAGGGATAAATTCTGTGTTGTGTTTTGACTGGAGACATATGTATGATTGATTAATGGGTCCCTGATAACAGGTTGACCTATTTTTGATTTAACTACAGCTTTTTTAGACCACATGCTTTTGTTCACAGTTTTGTCTTGTTTAGAATAAGTTTGATTTATAGCAACCGGTTCTTTTTGTAGATCAGTTTTATCAAATATGTGTGCAGTTGAATTTTGCATACTTTCTTCAGCTATTGATTGTAAAGGTGGTGTAACAGATCGCAGAGGAGAATTTATATCGCATCTGAGATCATTCTGCCATGTGTTTTGATCTACGCGGTGACGATATTGTTCATTAAACATTCTAGTTTCTGGTTCTCGGAATAAGGCTTGCTTACACATCCGTGGTTCCTTTAATTGTAAAACTTGGGATTCAATTTGATTTATATGGTTTTCCATTGGAGATTCCTTTGTGAATGTATCTGTACTAAATTTAACATTTCGATGATCTATATCGTACGACTCACAGGTCATTTTGTGGAATGCTTTTCTTTCCGTAGAATATCTTTGAGGAAAAAACGACATGTCGCTGATACGGGAATAATCCGTGTTTATAGAAAAATTAGGGCTGTTGAAATCTTTAGGAGACGATGTTTTAGGTATTGTCTTTTCCTTTACGATCGGTGTAGCTATTTCATGATACCTGTTGACCGTCGCATAATTGTCAACAGTAGACCATTTCTCGTTAGATGCATATACTAACTGATTACATACAATGGAATGCGACTCATTTTCTTTGTCATCTTTTGAGTCTGAATTATCACAGTCAGTTTCAGAGTTATAGCTGAATACTATTTTGGGACCGTCATCTAATTTTTTAGTTATTTCCTGAACACTTTTTAAAGGCGTAAATCTTATATTATCAAACATATCTAAAGCAGAGTATTCAGTGTTCTGCTTATTTGAGGGTTTTAAAATTTCATTTATTTGGTTACTGTTAGGCTTGTCATAGGTTTTATACATGAACGATTCAGTTATTTGTTTTTGTGTATTTGGAAATATTTCAGAGGTATTAAAAATAAAGTTACTGCTATGATCAGTTTCAAAGGGATTTTCTATATGAACATCTCTGTATTCTGTCACATCTTCATTTCGAGTCATCAGTACTTTATGTGTAGTTGAATGTACAATATTAACGGTTTTAGTAACTTGAGATGTTTTATTAAACACTTGTACCTTCTTTTTAGTTATGTTACCTGGTGACTTCTTCAAAGATTTCTTCTGTATTTTACCAGGTGAATGCTTCAAACCTTTAGTTTTTATCTTAGCAGGCTGTAAACAAAGGTAAAGTATGATAATAAAAATTGCCATGTAAAGATGTATTAGTTAATATGAATTGTTATTATTGACTTCATATATTACTGAGATATCAATAGATCATTTCTAAAGCCAATACACAAACAAGACTTCCAACGGATAATAAATATGACAATTGCCCTTACAAAGAATTAGCTTAATAATAGTTAAAGTTAGTAAAAAAACATAGTTGTTATGAAGTTATCAAGAAAAGTTTATTACCATATTTGAAACTACATATATAATTTAGAAATTAACTCAATCATGTATATCTTAAAGATAAACTTGAGAAAGAGGGTGTATTAAATTAACTAGTGTATATATAGTATTGATTTGAGAGGAAGCGAAAGGAATATGACAGGATGACTACAACTGGAAATCCTAAATCTATGTAAATTAGGCTTAATTTAAGTATGTACATAATAAATATTCATAATAGATTTTCAATATAGCATTAGCAATGAAAAAAAGTAATTAAATTAATAACATAGCAATATCTGATAACAATATTAAGATATACCATTTTAAATATTCTTACCAAAATAGACTTGAGTACCACAATAACATCAAATGTGCCTCTTTTGGTATTGGTGAACCTGAGTGTTTCACGAAGGGCAATCTGCTCCCAAGGAGTCCATGTCATCGACACAACATAACATGTCTGTGGTTGTACCCCAATACAATTCCCTGGTATGTTCAGACATAGTCCAGGCATTTCTTTCTTCAAACTTATCTGTAAAAATAAATAGAGCTTCGGTTGAAAAACATCAAAAATGTTACCAATTCCATTGATCTAATACAGTAAATTTCTTACTACATACCTAATTATGTCAAGAAAAATGAGTTTGTTAATAGGATAACAGCATGCTACATTTTTCAAAAACTTTTACACAAATAAAATGGACTAACAATTATATAACTTTTTTGATAATTTTACTGAATATCCTGATACTTAACAGTTATTCTATTAAAGAAACATTTAGGAGACCCAAATATTTTGCAACTTGAAACACTAAACCAAGGTAGATTATAAAGCAATTTGTAAAATTTTAACTTTAATACAGTTACTTTTAAAAATATATAATAGAATAGTTATGTATGAGAAGTAAAACAAAACCTTGTGCCTTCATCTAGTCTTACATTTATTAATATTTTTCAAAGATCAAGTTTATGCCAACTTGAAAATATTACAGTCTTGTTTCTATAGACCACTTTAAAAACATACGAGGAATAATGTGCTCATTTGTAACAAAATAAATGAGTAGAAAAGAGGTGGTTCTTAAGTAAGATGAATTTTAAAAGACAATAAAAAGTCTTACCTCTTGAATTTCTTTAGAAGGATTGAAGAGTTCCAAGAATTTTTCACTAGAGGTACCGACCACGACATCGTCAAAAACAATTGTAGGAGGTCTTGAAAATGGAGCCAACGTAAGTCGTGGACATTCCTCTTTAGGAGATGTTTGGGGTACGTTTTTAGATGCAAGTCGTTGTTTTTTAATTCGTTCTGGTGTATTATTAATCTAGATTTAAAATAATATAATTGTAAAATATAGCTTTGGCAAGTAGTATCAGTGGTATTAAAAATTATCTTACCTGATAGCTGTACATGTCGTTAGATATTCACTATAAGTTATATATTTTTACTACTAATTATAATATATTTATACATTTGAACTTTTTAACAGCAACAATTATTAAGACTAAACCGTTTGTTTAAAACTGTGTTAAAACTTAAAGTGTCGGTTGTAATTTAAAATTATAACTTTCTGATAGACACTAGACAAAGTCATTGACAATTTAACATAGTACAGATTACAGACGACGGCAAGCACCACAGAGCTGTCACAATTTTGTTTATTCATAATGCCACATTTAATATGTGGTAACCGGTTAATTTTGACAGATACAATAACGTTACTTATAAATGATTACTGAAATTTTAATAGTATTTATATACAATTGTTTCTTGAGTTGTTTACTTACTATTACCGCTACTTATAAAATAAGGATTCTAAACAAATAATTTAGTAAAGATCAGTATTTTTAAGTGGAGAGGAAATATTAAAATGTTGACTCAATACCACTTTATTATTAATCAATATCTATTATAGATCAAGTAGATTTTTGTAGTTAAAACTAAAAATTCTATGTTTATTAGCAGCTGTGAATTGTTAAAATGTAGTATCGGTATTTCTGTCTAACTATTACTAGAAGTAATAATGAACGCTTACTAAGTAACTAATCTCTCAAATCGTTATATATAATTTCATTAACTTTTTGGAATAATTACTATTAAACTTTTTGAAAACAGTCTACAGATATTCAAGCGTCGCCAATTTATAACTATACTGATTTAATACTTTACTACACAGCAATATTTAGTAATAAAAAATACAGTACAAAATATTATATATTTCATATTAATTATATTTGTTTCCCAATACTTGAATACACAATCAAAATATCCAAATATACATTATTTTAATCGATGTACAGTCGGACAATTATCTACTTCATAACAAAATCCTGTTTCTGTATCGAGAACCATTGGGTCTGGACAGTCGCATCTAGAAAAGCCACATACACTTCCAACAAGGATGTCGTCAGGATGCTGACACGTTTTTTGAGCAGGCCAAAAAGATTGACTGCAATCAGTCTCTCTTATAACCATGTGATCTGGGCAACGATCTATACCTGAAACATTTTTGATAAATATAAATATAGAGAAGGGTAATCGTAATCTTTCTTTTTAATTTATAATCTTGTTATACCGCTTTTAGTGGACCACGACTATATTTTATAAGCAGGGCTGCGATAGCTGAATATAATACTGAGAATTGTGCGTTCAAAATTATATGTTATAATATATATATATATATTTTCTCTAAAAATACAGGAAAAACAAAAATGAAACTTATTGTAACACTTGTAAAAATCGGCTTTTTGTACGTGAATGTGTGATGTATGGAGAAAAATGGTTCTATAACTAAATTTATATAGATTTCGACGTATCATTGCTAAATATTATAATACATAATCCTTCATTAGTTATAAATTGAAACCAAACAGAACTAAAAACACACGCTTAGCGATAATTCTCATAAAAGCAATCTCAGTTTCTCTTAAAGAAAAAAAATGACTTAAGATTAATCTTGTCACCACTACAATAACTGGTCATTATTATAATCGATACGTCAACGTAAGGCGTTTACAAATTAACACCATTAGTGCTTAAATGCTTATTGCTGTATCAATTTTAAATCTGATTTGTCAACTTCATAATTATTGCATTCAGAAAAGCTTAATTATCTGCCCAATATACATACCTATTGAGTTATATGAAAGAACGCCTTCGATTATTTATTAATAGATCGTAATTTCGTTCGATGCCCTTACTGGCGTACAATGAGCCGTTTACAAGATATCTTGGTATTGAATGTTACTCTAAGTAACCATACATACATATTGCCACTAGAAAGTAGGTATACGAGCAAAATTGTACATTACCGCAAAAATACTTTCCAAAAATAATTAGCATCCATAGCACGAATAAATAAAATTCAAATGTCGGTTTGTAATATCAAAACAAAAACATTACCTGTCTGTGTAATCTTTGAAACGGCTGAACCGAATTTGACGGAAACTTCACTAGTGAAGTGCTAGTATTATAGGGATTCCTGTAGGGTATTTTTATTTTATCATCATCGTATATAAGATTCTCTGGCGCAGATTGTTTTTCAATACTTTTACTATTGAAAAACAATCTGTAATAAGTTGTATCTATATTTTTTTGTAAATAAAAGTTTTAAGTTGAACTTAAATAATATCACTAACGATATGATCACTAAATTTTGTGTGTTTAGCTTTACAAACATTTACTTAATTTACACAATTAATACCACAATGTAATAAATTCTTAGTAATGTTTTCTGGGACATTCAAATAAGTCCATATTTCTAATTACCTACTTTGGTTTACTCACATGAATTATTATGCCAAAGACATTTTAACACAGATGTCGGCTGATAAGCTAGTACAAGCGATATAGTCGACAATACCCAGAAGAACGACATTGTCAAGATATTTAATTATTGTGTATAATGGCTATAGTTATTCTTCTTTTTATATCCTCTCCTAGCCATTGTTTAAAGTCTTGTTTATGTAGAGTACTTATACATATATTCGTATTGTAATTTCTAATGAATAGGCTAAGATTACCTTACGTTTTAGTAACCTATAATCATAATTTAATAATAACAAAAGCATGACTTTGATGAAAAGCGATTTAGCGAACGCTTTTTTCAAGTATTCCGATTTTTATAGATCCGAGATTTAAATAAAGTTTTGGAGTATTAATAAAACTCCGTACTAATTTATTAGTAAATTACTAAATAATCATTTGTTTCTTGAGTTTGTTTTTTTACTTTCATGTGTGTTTTAGTCGGGTAAAGATTTGCTTTTTTATACAAAACCTTTCCAAACTTATCATTCTTAAATTTAAAAAATGAAATTATCTTTATTAAATACCTAGAGTATAACTATACACCTTGTTACTTAAAATTTAGCAGATTATTCATTAATAACTTTACGAAGCTGCAGAACAATAGAGAACAAGGGGTACATATTTTGCCGGCGTTAATCATTGTTCTTCAAAGCTGCATGTATCAAAAACACGTAATAGTTTATAAATAAAATATAAAACAATATAAAATGCACTTGTTATATTTATAATTGGAGCGTTAAACAAAATGAAATCGATTGTCATATACTGTATAGGTGGTTACTGTAAACGCCAGTCAGAATTGAATGTAAACATTCACACAATACGAAGGTCATAAAATAGGGGTAACATAGTGAAAAAGAGGTATATAAACAATATGGTTTACACCGCGATATTTATTTACAACTTACAGAAAATTATCACGTGTTGCGCACACTTAACGAATTTCGTTAAATGTGTTTTGGGGCGTTGGGTTATAAGCTTTGAAATTATAAAATGTGTTTATCAGTAATGTGCACTTAAGTTACCCTTGATAATATGAGAGTTGAAAATAAATGAGCTCGAATAAATATATTGTACTATATATAATAATTATTGAGAAATGTCGAACCTTAAAGGAAATACAAATTTCGTTTTTCACCAATAAATATACTCCAGAATACATTTTCGATGTTATGACATTCAATACATGTGATAAATTATACATAATATTCTATGAAATTATAATGTTATGTATAGTTAAATTTTCAGATGTCTTTCTCAATACGTATTATTTAATTCCGGATGACGACAAGTCCAAAAAGATAAAATTCCATAAAAATTGGTCTAACCGTTCTTGAGTTATAAATGGTGTAACCAACATGACTTTATTTGATATATATATAGATAAATTAATAGTAGCATGAGATTATTTTAATGTGCCGTAACCACAGAATAAATCGAAGAGACCGTCAATAAATACAATACAAGAAATGTTTGTGGACCATTTTTTACTCGGAACTATATAGGTAAATTTATATTATGACATAAATGCATTTCATTTCACGCGTTTTTATATAAAAAAGACGACGTTATCTTGTGGTGCACCTTCTTAGTGAAGACTAAGAATGATATTGTCGTTGGAATTCTCCAAGACAGGTCAAAAATGAATAGATAAGGGAGCGAATCAGGGCTTAAGCAAGCAAAGTCAATGGCGACAAAGCGGTTATCTGTCCGGTATACAAATATCCCCTATTGATTTAGTTTATCTGACTGTAAACATACATCGCACGCGATAATTCAACGTACAAAAGAACCTGGATATTCCTATAATAACACTTTCAATTCTTTTGTTGTAAATTATTATGGTATAAAATTATATGACTTTGTTGTATTGAGGAAATTACGTGGCTTCACGATTGAAATTCATATCTTTTAATTTTTATTTTAATTAGGATGTTCTATATTTATTGCCCATATAATTTTGTTTGGTCTCTGGTCTTAAGCCAGTGAAGGAACATCCTTCCGTTTTACTGAAGTATAAACATATGTAACATAATATACTCGTAGATTAGGGTTTATCCGATTTTAATAAAATGCCTATAATGGAGAATAAAAGATACATTTACAGAAATTTTAATTAACAGAATAATCTAAAATGAAATGGAAAAAATAAACTATACATATATCTAATGATACAGCATTAAACAAGCCATTATCCTAAAAACTGCAAAAAACATCATCATTCATAGAAAATTACTAACATTTTGATGCGTAAGCTTTAACCACAGGTCGTTATTCTTAAAGATATTTAGCGATTTTACGAAAAAAGTTTTATTTGCCAGGTCATCGTGAAAAAAACTAAGGGGTGCTTAATTACTATGGTGAAAGTTTTTTTGTTGTCGCTACTTTGATTTTTGACGATGGTAATTTTACCTCCAAACCTTTTAATGACTATCCATATCATCAAAAAAACCAATGACTTGGTATTGAAAACCGTAAGTCTATTATGAGCACTATACTTTTAATATTGTTAAAAAGAATATCAACGAAATTATTATACATTCAAAAAACATCAAGCATAGTCACTTATTACGCTAAGTATCAGTAAGCAGTAAGCGCATATAATAAAGCCTCATTAATAGCGCGTAAGATATCCAAAATGCATGCAAAGCTTTTAAAAGGTTTTATCTGGCGTTAACCGTCAGCGCTTATTTAAACGAAAGCTTTGACAAAGCACAAATCTTTCCCGCCATTTCAAAAAGCTTAAATTACATGTTTCGTAGAATATTCTTAAAAGTGAACCTTACATTGACTGGATATAAAACCTCTTTTCGATTGTACGCCACACATTGATAAGAGAGAGTAGGCAATATCATGTTCTACTTTTTTTTACAAATCTTTGTTATAGTCTGTCCTTATTACACGTACATGGCAAACGCGGCTTCGCAGTATCCAGAGAATTCTATCTCGCTCATCGAGTAGTGTTAAACGTTTTACGTTAGTATTTTATAAATCTCGAACTAGAGTAGTCGCTCATATATTTTGTGCGTTGTTACTTTATTTTCTATGAAAACTATCGAACTGTTTACAAAAGGAACAATTAATAGACACTTTAGTGATGTGAAATATGAGTAGGTGTTAGTAGTAAATATAGAACTGGTTTATTTTTTAAAATGTACGCGTGCACAATATTTTGGACTCTTGTTTTGGGTCTTGTAAGATTTGCGGAGGCGGGACCCATTGGTGACCAATGTGATTGGAGTGGAAGGTAAGGTTTTTGAATTTTTTTTAAAGATTTTTGTATGTACTTAAAAAGAGACTATAAGTGGCAATTATTATCAGACATATGACGAGGAGGAATGCAAAGCAAGTGATGAAGGGAATTTTGAATATGGTTGTTTACAGGAACAAACGAATATAGATATGGAGGAACAAGTAAATATTTAAAGTAGTAGTAATATGTAGTGTAAAAAGAACTTTTGTAGAGCTTTCTATTAATTTCACTTATTGTTATTGTGTAACTACCTATATAAAAGTTTATAAAACTTATTCATAAAACAAGCTCTTATACTTCCAGCAAACGTATAAGTTATTTATTTTATTTTGTAAGTTTGTAAATCGCGTTTAATATAATGAACGTAGAAGTAAAGCAAGGGATTATCTGGATTATAGGATCGTAAAATATTTTATAGCGATAATAACAATTCATTCTTATCATAAAGGATTCTTCTTTGATTCTCTTGAAGCGTTTTATATACTTATTATGTTTCAGTGAAAAAGTTCTATTTTTAATTTACGCTATTGTAGTTCTTTTAACACAGATAATAAATATTTCAAAGAAGTAAAAAAGGATTTATGTTAAAATAATATCAATAAGCACTTAACTTTGAGATTACTATTTTTAAATCGTTATTCTAAAGCAAAATATGAAGTCGTTTCAAGAATTCCATTACAATCCTGACCTTAGGCGAACCGAGTCATTTGCACTGCAATTTGCTAATATCTGACCGATGTCTGGGGCTGCGTGCTCAAAATTGGCATTAAATTGATGTGGTTTCTTTTTGTTTATGTTGTGATAATCAACCAATGATAGACTAGTTTTTGTACGATTGACATTTTATGGATTGTTGAATATTCACTCCGCGGCGATTTGCAACTTTAAGTGGGCTAATCGAATTCCGAAGGAAAGTAACGTTTATGAATGTTTTGCTGTCTGACTAAGATTTAATCGTCAGTTTATGTAATTTTCTTAATGTTTTATAGAGTGTTGTGAATTTAAATTTAAAGAGATTGGATTGACACATCGTACTACCGGTACCCACGGCTTTACCCCTGTCAATTTTTATAATTATACTTACACAAATTTTAAAATCAATAGTAATGATTATGTGGTGATGTCAATGATCATGAAAAGCCTAAGTTATGCCTTATCATAAAAGCAATCAGCTAGAGAAAATCCCGCCATAATTGGTTTATCTGTACTGGAGATAAGCCGGAAGAAATAGACAGGCAAAAATTTTATACATTTTGTCATAAATATAGTTAACAATACTATTGATGGTACTATAAATAGTTATTTTAATTGCTTTTCGTAGTACAGATGTAGCCGCGTACGGTGGAATCGCAAATCAAGTTTTCTGAGAAAAATAAAGGTATTTTAAAAAGCAAATGTTGCTTTTATACTGTATCTAATATTTCACTTGCTGCGTATGTTTTAATATTGTGTTCTAATACATGATTATGAACTTGAATATGTATTAAAACGTTGAGACCTACCTATTTCTGATTCCAATAAGAAGGGAGTGTAAAAGAGTTTTTATATTATCTAGTTAGTACCTTTGATATTTTTCAAATTAAAGTGGCTGATATATGTAATTCCAATAAGCATAGCCGCAGGCAGAAGCTAGTGAAGTGTATTAAGTATACGTTAGTGAGTTACTCTGCCTTTATAGCGCGTACAAACAAAAGCCTGTTCTTTAGTAGCACAATATATTTTTAAACCACTCCATAATTGTTATCACAAAACTATGGCTCAACGTTCAACATTCTATCGGAAGATGATTTTTCCTTACGGCAATAGATGATAGTTCTGCTTTGACGATTCTAAAGTAAAAACAACAACAAATGCTGCTATAAATCAAATAAAATCTAAAAGTAAAACTGGTTTGTCATGTTTATAAAAATCACTATTTTGTGAAATTATGGATGCCATGATATTTGGAAACACATCATGTTAATGAAACTAATAATTGTTATAGCTAATGCACACTCCGGAAACAATGTTGAATAGGGGCGAATGCGGAACAAAATCAACAAGTTGGGTTTCCCATTGATGGGGTGGCGTGGGAAACCCGTGGGAAAAGTGTTCACGTCCACCCCTAACACGCGACCCTTCCGCCATT